>NW_020868868.1:558792-576632 GCF_003789085.1 Penaeus vannamei
AAACCAGTTGGATCTAGGCATGTCTTTTTTAACCCCTTTAGTGGCAACTCTTCCACATGTGTGGCTTGTAAGCCCAGCCCAAATGAACAATCCAACATGATATTGAAGTTTTTTGTTTCCTCTTTGCAGTGCTACTAGCACTTTTCTACTTGTTTTTGTATTTTGTTATTTTCTAAGATCATCTGCCTTCTTATATCTAGATGATAATAGACTTCTTTCCTTGGACAGATTCCATATCAGCCCTCTCCCTGTCCTGGTTGACAAATGGTATATTTCATCCTTGTGGACTGGTGGAAATCCTGCAGGAACTCCCCAATGAGCCCCTTTCTGGAGGCCCCACTAAGTCTCACTCTAAATGCTTTGTGTGCTTATGATTCACGTCCCCATCACCCAACACACAGCGACAATTTGTTCCTGTCATCTGCCTCTCATCCAAATTTTTTCACTGATCATATATTCCCATCACCTGTAGCTCAGCTTTTTTCTCCAGACCGATAAATGTAAAGTCTTGAGGTACAGGTAGTTTAATTATGAATTTATTGTCCAGCAGGTCTATACCCAATGGAGAAAGAGCCCCCAATAAGCAAATGCCCCCAGGGTTGGAGTTTCCAGGGCAGCGACCCCAATAGGGGGTTGGGAAGAGTTGCTTGGTTAGAACATTTTGTATAAAACACATGTGGGTTCATAGCTGGGTGAAGAACATTTCTACAGATTTTAAAGAAATTTGACACATAAAAAAAACAACTACTGTGTTTCAGCACAATTTACCCCATCATTTCTCTGATATACATGTCTTTCCCAACTACTGGGACCATAAAATCAAGACTCGGCTGAATATGGAATCGCGCCAAACAAAAAAGTTAGGCACCTGTAGTAAACCTAAAATTGGGTTCAAGTATACTATATCAACACACAGTATGTTCTCATAGAAATTTTGCATTCTTATTTTATATATTGTAATCAACTGAATGAAGGTTAAAAATATTTGTGCATTCACACAGTGAACCTATAATGAGCATCTAAATATCTTAATGCAACTGAATTTTTCTGCCACCCATCATGTTTCCAGTGCAGTTTCAAATGCTACATTAAACAAAAAACTCATTACACTACTGCAGTAAGTACACTGGTTTTGCATTACTAGACAATTAAAGCATACAAAAGGACAGTACCGGCTAAGGAGAAACAAAGTTCAGCAGAGGTCTGAGGGCAGGGCCCCCAGCTTGGAAATTATAATTATTGGTAGGTAGTATGGGGCAAGGCCTTATATGGTTTTGGATTCAAATGGCAATCTTTGTGGTAGTTTGTGCATTAGGATGGGATTCATTCATTTGGTTGTTCAAAATGAGGACTTATTCTATGACAATGGCAGCTCTGTTGTACACCATGGTAATTTTTTTTGTTTCACACTCTTCCACATCCATCCATTCTTGCAATTATTTTTCCCTTTCTCACATGTTGCATAACTTTCTTTTTATGGTTAAATATTGAGAATAACTTCCCATAACTGATCTCAACAATTTTGGTATCAGAGGATTCCTCTTACCTTCAACTATCCAACTGCATAAAAACTATGCAGCAACACGAAACACTCAAAAAGCACATATGTCAGCCAAAGCAACAGGGTCACTGATGCAACAAAATTGTTCACACTTGAAGAACTGCATTAAAATCACCTTTCTCAATTGCAATGGTGACATCCATAAACATAACCTCCTTTGAAGAGGCATGGTAATAGGGGTAACTGATGCAATCATCCAAAAATTTCTTGGATCTGGATGACGATCCAGATCATCACCAAAATTTAATGGACTATAAGTTAGGCTAAGACATACATCCGGTAAAAATTTCATAAAAATCTGTTGCATTTGCAATAGGGGTAATTCATACAATCATTAACAAACTCCTGGATCCGGATCATGATCCTGATCACCACCAAAATTTAATGGCATCTGTTAGGCTAAGACACACATGAAAACCTATTCATAACTTTGAGTTATCCTGCTAACCAACCAACATACGAACACACTAAAAAACTAACTAACACAACCAAAAACACCACCTCCTTGGTGAAGGCAAAAATCCCCCATTACCCACAAACTCTGCCTTGATAACAGGGGAAGGCATGAAAGGTGCCTGGGGAATTGCAGGGTAAAATATGAATAGAATACAGTAAATACATAACTATAGTAATAGTAAACAAAGAATAATTTACAGCAGGATAAAGCAAACGAGCATCCCATGCCTCCATCACCCTCCTCACTGAGCATCGTCACATCTCATTGGTAACTAGCAAGCAGGTTATTTACATTTAATTCCTAACTTGCTGTGTTTGTTCCACATGTAAGTTATACACTCAATCCAGCCGAAGAGGAGTATTTGTCATCTAAAACAGGGGCTGCAGGGTGGCAGATTCTCAGGGGCAGTCATAGGGGGCACAGCCCCCTGTATTCAACAGTTAAGTAAGTTATTATCTATATATTTTTATGTTATTATTGTCATTTCACTCTGCAATGTCCCTGGTACCTTTCATGCCTTTCCCAGCTTTTGGGGCTGAGAATGCAGAGGTTTGGGGGGGTTCTGCGGCATAATCCCTAAACATGTGTGCTAGAGAGTGAGAGGAATCCATCCATACCAAAATATTCAAACCAGGGCCCGGATTCACTAACGCACTTACGATGGCAAAATCACTGGTAACTATAGTTACCATGGTAAACAGACAGTGGTGGTATTCACTAACAACTTGCCATTGGAGTTACCATGGTAAATTTTACCAGTGGTCAGAGCACTGGTAACTTCTGGGAAGACGATGTCATCACATATTATCTTGTCAAAAAATCAATATCTATGCAAAGTTTTAGGTTTGTTTTTACACCTGATATAACTAATATGATGGCAAACAGATATCACAATGCGGACATAGTGAAGAAATGCAAATTTCACATGAAACTAGCAAGAATAAAATCCACACAAATTCTCGTAAACTTACAGGCCTACATTATACTAGAATGCATGGAACCGATAAATAAGTGAACTTTTTAAAACAAATCTCTGACATAATTATTACAAATGCTATAGAAAAAACTACCTTGCTTATATATAAACTGGCAATATTGAAAAATATATAATTAAAATGCTGTTTGGACTGTCTCTTTGGTTTGAGTTATCAATAATATATTAATATAACTGTGTTTGTATTGATTTGTATCTATACAGTAAGTATATATCCAACATGATGGATGTAATCAAATAAATATATATTTTTTTCTACTTGTGCTTAAATAGTGTTTTAGCTCTGACGATTATTTAAACAATCTCGCTGCGTTTAGTTCTGTTTACATGTTACGTGACTGGCCGAAGGAACCCAAAATATTATGTATGGCCCTCGGTGATTGGTGGAATTGCTTTACCAGAGCCCTCTGTTGGCTACCATTAGAATGAGTCGATTTACGATTGTAACTCCGCATATCCAAATTACCATTTCTTCATGAATACCACTTTGCCATGACTGGTAAACGCAATGGTAAATGACCGCTGGTAAATGCGTTACGATCATATGTTAGTGAATCCAGCAGGAGTGCAAACGATTTTTGAACAATTACATGTAGTGTCTTATTTTCAGTTATTCTCTCCATTACCATAAAGCTATGGTTAACTGAAAACTTTATCTAAAGTACTACCCTTTAATTCTCACAGATAATTATATAGCAAACTCATTAAAGTGACATACTTTTTAAGGTATAGTTTCAGTCCAGTTTGCTAACTTTGTCTGCTGTACAAGTGAAGTGATTGAGCTGAACTAAATTGTGCACTTGAGCACCAGATGTGCATGCACATATAATTTGGCATGTACCCACATTGCATTGCAAATTATATATCAATATATGCATGCAATATGTTGAATGATGCAGTAAGAACAAATTCTAAAATCATATTACTTTCAACTCAAGGGACAAAAATGCTACATTTACATAGGTGATAGACATCAAATAATAATTTTAAATCTAGTTCTTAAAAAGCTATCAAGACATATAATACCTATGCTGGACCCCCTTGAACAACTAGATATTGGAACTTACAAATTCACATGCAAAGTGTGTGATATTGCTTTAATGTATGATTCGGCCTTTACAACAGTAACGACCAATTTCATATCAAATCAAATTTACCCATGCTGTGATGTACCAACCATTGAGCAAAATGTAACAGAAATACTTCAATCCTTACTTATAAGGCTATTTTCAAACATTAGTGCTTCGTATGTGATAAACCTACGGATTACTTCATAACCTACAACATATTACTGGGGAGTCTCGATGGAAGCATAGTTTGTGTGTAAAAGGACTCAAAACTTACTTCTTTTTCTTTTGTTATATTTCACAAAATATATCGTCATAAATCACGGATATAATTTTTTTTTTCTGATATTGGTATAAAAGTGTTCCTTGAAGATTCACAAACTCATATTTATGTGTAATGTCATAATCAAATGGTATGTGTACGACTGCAACAAGCAGAAGTCCACATAAGGCATCTTTTCCAGTGGCAATTAGGGTGTCGCGAAACGCTCCACGACACCTATTACAAGACACAAAGTGTCTCGTGATCGGAGGCGAGACAGGCCTCTAAGCTCCGCCCATTTCTGCGACTTAATGGGAATGCTCGCGGTTGACAGCTTGCTATTTTACTGTACTGGTTATTTTTCCAACAGGTAAACAGTATTTTGGAATATAATATCCAAGATGGCTTTTGATATCTTATGGTGGGTAGTGCAGTGTTATAGATACCCAATATAAGCATGAATATGCATGAAATATCCGAAGTAGGAGGAATGCATCTGGCAACTCATTCAAAGCTAACTGTCTGCTCGATTCCTGTCGCGCAAGAGGTGTCGCGTTTCGCGTAACCGCTGGAAAAGATGCCTATTGATGCCCCTGGGCGCTCATTAGTGATGCACCTGCCCAGGTGTTTAGCGAGTCTCAAGTCGGCTACAAGACGAGCCACAGCAGGGCTTTAATAGTCATTTGGTACTTTCCTCATCCATGTATCTACTCAATATGCTTGCTAACTCAACCCCATGTCCTCCCCCCATCTGGAACTGTCCTCTTAAGGAATTATGCTCATATTCTGAGAAACTTAGGCCACCCTTTACAGAGAGCCGGACTGGCTCCAGGTGATTGGCTTACGGCGCTTGATGCCAGTCTGTCTCTCCTCTAAGGTGTCCCAAGTGTCTCTCGGCCAAGAACATCTTTATGGCTGGCTTCCATGGAATCAAACTATTACCAGTGGATAGCTGAGATCGATATCCACAAGTACTCCACGGGTGTTTCGTTTCTATTGGCAAAACACGTTTTATTTTCTTTTACAGAATTACATATACTTATATATACTTGTTGTTATGTTTATATATATATATATATATATATATATATATATATATATATATATATATATATATATATACTATGTCTACATATACTGTTTGTACGTATGTATGCAAGAAATTACAAGCTATAAATGCTTTACCTCCTTCTTCTTCTTCTTTCTTGTTATAGGGTTTAGGCTATGTTGTCTATATCCCCTTCTTCTTCTTCTTTCTTCTTTTATAGGGTTTTAGACCATTTTTTAGTCTATATTCCCTGGATCCTTTCTTGCAGTTTCTATATCCCCTGAATCCTCTTTCCCTTCACGATACTATACTTGTCATCAAATTGTTTACATTAAGCGCAGGGACTACGACAGTATAGGTTGTTTTGTACTTTATACAGCAGATAGTGATTTAACAATGAAGCAGATTACATAAACAAAGAATTGATAATGACAACAATGATAATAAAAATAATGATGATGATGATGATAATAATAATAATAATAATAATAATGATAATGATAATGATAATGATAATAATAATGATAATATAATAATAATAATAAAATAATATAATAATATAATAATAATAATATATGATAATGATAATGATAATGATAAATGATAATGATAATGATAATATGATATGATAATAATAATAATAATAATAATAATAATAATAAAATAATAATAATAATAATAATAATAATATAATAATAATAATAATAATAATATAATAATAATAATAATAATAATAATAATAATAATAATAATAATAATAACAATAATAATAATAATAATAATAATAATAATAATATAATAATAATAATGATAATAATAATGATAATGATAATGATAATGATAATGATAATGATATGCATAATAATAATAATAATAAATAATAATAATAATAATAATAATAATAATAATATAATAATAATATAATAATAATAATAATAATGATAATGATAATGAAATAATATAATAATAATAATAATAATAATAATAATAATAATAATAATAATAATAATAATAACAATAACAATAACAATAACAATAACAAAACAATAATAATAATAATAATAATAATAATAATAATAATAATAATAATAATAATAATAATAACAATAACAATAACAATAATAAATAATAATAATAATATAATAATAATAATAATAATATATAATAATAATAATAATAATAATAATAATAATAATATAAATAATATAATAATAAATAATAATAATAAATAATAATAATAATAATAATAATAATAATAATAATAATAATAATAATAATAATAATAATAATAATATAATAATATAATAATAACAATAATAATAATAATAATAATAATAATAATAATAATAATAATAATAATAATAATAATAATAATAATAATAATATAATAATAATAATAAATATAATAATAATATAATAATAATAATAATAATAATAATAATAATAATAATAATAATAATAATAATAATAATAATATTGATAACAATAACAATAATGATAATAATAACAATAATGATAATAATAACAATATGATAATGATAATAATATTAATGATAGCAATAACGATATGAAAATGACAATGATAATAATGACAATGGTAACAATACTAATCCTAATATGAATAATAATAGCAATAATAATAACGGTTATTCGATTGTGACAATCCAGCCTTCTCATTTGTTCGTGCTCGATTTGCGCACCTTTTGCCATAGATGAAAAGTGTCTCAGGTTATATCAAATGCCAAGGTTGTCAAAACTGTGCAAGACCCTACCCAATAAATATGCTCATATATGGACACGTATTTATCTGTACCTGATACATGCACATTCATCTATCTGTCCAGTAGATATGCACTCATTTTTGTGTATATGCATATCCGTATTACTGGGTCAGGCCTTGCATGTTTTCAACAAATCTGACTGTCTTCCACCGTAAATTTACCATGATAGCAATAATAATAACAGTGATGGCGATGGCAGTAAAATGATAATGATAACGATTATTATAGCAACAATGCTAATAGCAATGACAGTACGACAGTGATCATAACAAAAATCGTACATTCATATTGTATTGATTCACTACTTACGTCGACAATTCTTGCTACATTTCGTTATTTGATATCGATATGATTTTTTTTTATCTGATAAATCTTAGGATGCAAACTGGTACTGGAAAAAAAACATTCATACTTAAACTTAAAAAAATAATGATATAATGATAGTAATGTCATCGACCAGAAATAATGAAAGTCATCTTGGCCTGCCCAAGTGCTTCCAGTAATAATAATAATGAATTATTAGTTATAGCAGTTACTGTCATATTTTTATTATCATTTACTATAATTTTTTATTGTTATCATTATTATCATTATTGTCATTATCATCATCATTATTTATCATATGTCATGAACATCATGTTTATGAAAGACAAAATGAAACGGAAATATTTTAGTTGTGGAGCTGTATTCGAAGGATCCCTTGCTGTCTATCAAAATGTATACAAATTCGAATGTTTTGTCCTGTCTGTGACACTGTAGTTCTGTGTTTATTTATCTATCCGCATTTTGATACCTCAGAAACACATGGAGTAAAGATAAATGTAAGTCACAGAGAAATTCAAACGCTTTATTCCCCATTTATCAATGTTGTCTTCAATGTCAGTTGAATTACGCTTGGTCTGGACTTCTATCACAGTGGGGGGTGGGTACCTAACGTCCAGTACACCCCCCTTTTCCTACGCCTATGATGAGTATGGATACAAAACGCTCAGGATACTCGGACCTTGCCTTGCATTCTAGGCAGTCGTTGTGGTCTGAACACTCCTTCGCAGGTGTATGGTCGCCGTCATCGTCCCGGATCATGACTCCTGTTCAGTGCCGGCATAGCTAGGAAATTGAATCAATTTGCCATCCTACATAAGATGGCATAATACATTGTATAGAAACGGCGAGCTTACACGGAAGGCTAATTGCCAAACTGCCCGCAAACAACCGAGGCAGCACTGGCCTAGTGGGCAAGTGAAGCTAAGCCAAACAACCGTAAGGCAACTGCCATCACAACTCTCAACTGATTCACAATGGCAAGAATCGGAATTAAAGATAAAAAACCTGCTAATTCAAATAAGAGAGCATAACTGTCTCAATGCATAGAACAATAAAAAATAACTGTTTCTGAAATGGATGATTACAAAAATGCCTACTTTGTGATCGCTAACGACCAAACAATCGAGATGATGATGTCTAAGGAGTGCTTCTTCCATCTTCCTTAACCATCATTTCGAGATTCAGGACCCACCTGAATATAATGTCATGAGAACGATCGTAATAAGGAACGTTGACAAGCAAATCACCGAGTTCAGTGAAGAAAAAAATTAAGGAGAGCATAGAAAATGAAAGTGCACGGGTAAAGATAAAGCAGGTGATCAAAATACCTAATGCACATACTATCTTAAAAATAACATTTGAAACTACCCAACTGGCAAAACGATAATTAGAAATGGAATTTTAATACTATTCTAATCTATGCCTCCCAGATTCGTTGAAAGGGACATCTTTATCAACCTTGCACCATGTTACAGATGCTATGAAAACGATCACCTAGTCAAAGATTGTAGAGAATGGCACTTACAAAGCTTGTTCCAAATGTGCCTTCAAAGATCACACATACAAGGATTGCAGGGAAAACACAGAGCAATGCCTAAACTGCAACGGTAACCACCGAACACTTGCCGCAAAATGCCTGACACAGAAAACAATAATCAAAGAACGAACTGAAGAGCAAAGGCAAACAGAGAAGACAGATCACTGCTGACATATCCCGTCAAACAGCCTACGCAGGGGTAGCAGAAGCAACAACCAGTTATAATGGAGCAAGAAGCAGAGTAACTACCTCCTTCAACGCGGAAACAATGCTATGTTCTCTCCCACCGAACGCAGCTGCTTGCATAATGTGTCATTATTTGCATATACTCAGGAAGTCAGAGAATCAGGCAGTTTCCAGAAAACAATCGATAAGATGTACTCCTTAAATAATCTGCCAGGGGTCGGATTCCCTGACCAAGTGCATGCAACTGAAACACTGGGTGTACTAATAAATACAAATAACACTGTACCAACAATGGCAAATCGAGACGAAACTATGATGGAACACGAAGAAGGAAATAACGAGGAAAGGGAGACTACTCCAACCCAAGAAACGTTATCAAGAACGAAAAAGTTTGCAACATATTAACGCACAACAGGAGGAAATCCTCTCATCGAAGAGGAATACCGTTTACCGCCACCAATCGACCAGCATCAACATCAACAAAATCAAGAGGACCGTCAAGAGAGACCGGATGTTGCAAAGGCTAAAGAGGTCAAATTACATAGATTGTCAGAGATAAGACAGGACAAGAGAAGAAAGCATTGGATACATCCCTAAACAAACTACACACAATGATCTAGTAAAATTAATACATTCAAATATCATTAAATACATATACCTCCAAGATGTCTTTGATGACCAACTTATCAAGGATAAATAGACATCAAGAAATAGACTATAATAACCCTAAAAAATTGTGGAAAAAAGTAAAACGACTAAAGGGAAGAAACCGTAAAGAAACACCTTACATTTTAAACACCGAGAAAATATCGGACGATCAAGAGGTTTTTTTTCCGAAGATTCTGGAAAGTTTTTAAAATCAACGTTGAAAATAACCGCAACGTTGATATGCAGCACGAAGTTATGGTGCAAGATTACCTCTTAAATAATAGACACAGACTTCTCTTCTAGAGAGAAACACAAGCAATCAAACTTAATAAACGATAACCCTCTCACAAGACCCATCACAACATGAGATATCGTCTATAATCAAAAACATTAAGGGTAAAGCCCCCGGCCAAAGTGGTGTAAGAAAGACTAATGCAGCATCTCCAAATGTTGCCATTGCAGAACGGAAAACAATTTTCATCTGGGCTCTTTCAATGGGCTATTTTCCAACAAAATCTTAAAATGCCATAATGGTATTAATAACCAAAGCAGGAAAAGACCCCAGAAAAAGATTAAAATTAAAATCCCTATTAGAAAAAAACTGGTAGGATCTTCAAAAATAAATAAATAATAAAAATGACAACGAAAATACACATGGAAAACAATCGTCTATTTAACCAATATCAGTATGGATTCAGGAAAAGAAGAGGCACAACAGGATATAACTTCCGTATATGAAACCATGCAATATTCCAAAAAAAGAGACAGCAATGCAATATTGTATGTCGTGACAGCAAAAGCTTTTGACAAACTGGAAACCAGGACTCCACTTCAAAATTCTACAAATAAATCTCCCAGACATCAACGAAAAAAACCTTTGCAACTTTTTAGAAGACCGCACGCCAACACTTAAGATTGGGAATATAGTGGGACCTAAGTTCCCTTCACTAAGTGGCGTGCCTCAAGGATCAATAATGAGCCCAACAGTATTCATATTTTACACAGCTGACCTCGAAAGACCCAGAAACAATTGTGCAGATGTGAGTTTTGCAGACCAGAGTATCCAGATCATAATATAAACCATAACTACGAAAGAGGCATTAGCACCAACGACGGTGAATGAGATAATAAGAATAAATGACTGAAAATGAACATGATTTTTAAATCATGTAAGAATATGCCGCTAAAAATTATCCTTTCAAATTTAATGAATTAAATTCTTCTTGCAAATAGACTTTTGGAATCTCTTTTCACTGCAAGTCGATTCCATCTTTTCGACTCAATGTGCAGCAAACACGTAAATCCACTCTCAGACATGTAAGTTGACGTACTGTACTACCTTCGGGCCACCAAGGACTCACCGTGGACCACTTGTGGGGTGCGTTCGGAACGAGGAGATTTGCGCGCGGCTGCAATATTTGTTGGTGATAAAACTGTTTGTTTGACCGCGTCTTGTTATTATTTTCTCCGCTTTCAAATGCAAAATCAAACAAATTCCAAGATTTTAAGGAGCATAAAATTATGATAGCTGATTCCGCTCATTGCAGTTTTCCAAAAGATTAAATATATTGTTTCTTACCAAGCACCACGTTTGACAGAAAGAATCCGTTGGTTTTGTCTACTCACAGAAGTAAATAATCATAGATGTAGGAAGGTATTTCGAAGTGGGGGCAAAGCAGTTTCCCCCCCAAAATAGCCGGGGGTCCTGGAGGCTGCAGGCCATTGGCGGGGAGCAGGGGCAGCGCTCGTGGGGGAACAGGAGGCGAAGCCCACGGAAGCGCGTGGGTTTTTAGTTTCAACAGTTGATGATGAGTATCTGAAGCATATTTTTTCAACTGAAATAAGCGTTATAAGAAACATGACGTAATATAATATAGGTTTTTTTAAACAATATGGCGTCCAATGACATCTGAGTGCAACTAGAGCGACGATAACTTCAATTTGTAAAATGATCATCATTTACGGATTTCTTTTCTCATATATTTAATCTCAAAGTAAGGTAATACATTGTAAAAAACACAACTGGATGCCAATGTTAGCAAATCTCTTAACTCTAACTGGCACAGACACAAATCAATCTGCCAAAAACAACAAAATAGATAACCCCAAAGATTTCTTATCATTCATATCAATGATAAGGAATGCATTAAAGAGTAATTGAGAACATATTAGAAAGGATATACTTTGAAGCGTTTCACAGGGTACGGGTATGATAACATTTCAGTTTACTTTTGCACATGTATAAACGAATTATTTTTTATACAAACCGTAGAATCCAGGTTACTTTACCTATACTTATTCAATAACAACGGGCACTGAAGTACCAAAACTTTTTAAAAGATCGAGTTATTTACAAAGTGTGCAATCTTTACAGGGTCTGTCTCTCATTCTCTCTGTCAGGGTTTTGTGTTGCCCTGATTTGGTGGGTTTATGGAGACAATTCTGGTTTGGCTGTTTATTGATAGAAGTGGCTGGTAGGTAGCGTGGCGCGGGCAGTGTCTCCTGCTGGTGCAGTTGTGGGCAAGAGAGCCCAAGAGGCGCGCCGAGCGGGGCGCGCATGAGGAGCGACCCCAAGAGGAGGTCTGGTCAGACCCGTGGGCCCTGGTCAAGTCACGTGCCTGTGGTCAACTGTATGTAGGTTTCGAGCGCTGGTCGCGGGTCCCTAGTGGAGACTCGGGAAGGTAATCCTTGTTCCTCAGATGGCTCGGCATGCGCTACTAACCGTCGTCCGCGTCGGTCTGGTGCTGGCGTTCTCTGAAATAAGTACACCAGACGCAGAGACAGGGCGAGAGACAGGAGGGCAAAAGGGGCGGGGGGGGGGGGGGTTGTGTTATAGCAAGGGCCGTAAGATATAATCAAAATATATCACATTGCAATGACAGTGTTAATTCGATTATTTGCATTTTTCAATTTTTATTTATATTTTCAATAATGCACTGTCTAAGGGCAGACAGAGGAACATGCTTAGGGAGACAATTGCAATAGTCCGCAAGGACTTGCTTGAGTTGCAATTGTCTCAGATAGCAGGAAATGAAAATCTACAAGAGATAAGCATTGTGCAAAACTACAAGGAAGGAAAAGGTGTCGCAGTCCGGAAGGACTTGTCTTGAACGACGAACTTCCTTGGAAAAATGGAATAAAAATGCAACAATGCAGAGTTCAGAAGTGTGCAGTGCAATAGTGCATACGGTATACGTCTGACTAATAGTAATTATCTCATTTCATTGAAGTTGTCTATCACACGTCACCAACAGCAATTTGAGGCAAAGCAATAATGAAAACAGGTAATGCAGTCCTCATACTTCGGGAGTGACTCATTACATCAATATATCCTTTCTCAAGACAACATTTGCACGAAAAAACGTAATGCAAGACAAGAATACACGATTGGCGCAAGTCGGTTATCTTCCGGAAACAGTACGCATGAAATTCTTGTGCAATTAACGGGTTTCTGCGGGACGATGTGCGCATGTGGCTGCGTGAGTGCGTAAACGAGTTGATTAATTTAATGGGTGAGAGTTATGAAATGAGCAGGCCAAAGTATAGCGCACGAGTAGAAAATAGAATGCTGATAGATATTCATTAGTTTTTTTTTTAGTCATTAGTAAGTAAGGCGAGAGTGAGTAAAAAAAAAAAAAGGAATAGGATGGCGTGGAAGTTGGAAGAAATAAGCGAAGGGAAGGAGGAGTGGGTGGGCGGGAGACTAAGGTAAAAGAGGTGTGGATGAGGATGGGGGGGATAGGTATGTAGACGGGGGTGGCAATGTGGATTGCGCTTAATAAAAATAATCACCGATCTGACTGCACGAAAAAACATTCACACTAATAACAATGAACTTACGTTAATTGCAATATTAATCAACTACTATGCGAAACCATAAAAATGGTACTTTTATTAGTACGTAAAATGAATGAAACGGTGACTGGTTTGGGTCAGCTTCCCAGAGACAACTGACAGCCGAAAGACAACCCTCGTGGTTGTAAATGATACTAAAAATAAATTCCCTGAGGAAAGTGATGATATGATGACCCAACCGTAGAAGGGACACATCATCCAGCTCATACGCAGAACGCAATTGAGTACCCATCTTCTTGGGGAATACCAGCGATAGTCTCACATAGAGCGATAAGAAGGCGCTGCGCGGCGCTGAGATCGCCTGGGCGATAGGTGTGCGACTCGGCACATAAGAACAACTTAACATTAATTACCTTAACCTAATTACATGTTCGTACCCAGCTGGGGGTCGTCACCAAGGACCATGTAATAATGATGAGGTGAGGTTCGTGATTAAGATAAACGAAAATCACAAACAATATGAAATCGTAGTAGCTGTTTATTATAATTAATAACACGATCATTGAATAAGAGATAAATACAAATAGCTTGAATATATTTTTGGGTCGAGTCAGATGGCTATAAGTACCTTCTAACTGAGTAAGGTCAAATGAGGTCGTTATCCGAACATTCGCTAAAAATAGCAATAGCTAGTATATAATACTGTAAAAAGTACACAATAATCTAGAAATTAAATAATGAAATTACCAATAAATGAACATGAATAATTAATAAAAAAATATATTTATAAAGAAGAATAATTACGGCGAAGCATACTTCGGAATATGCGCAAATATACTATAATAATAACTTAAAATCATACGATTTAATTCGATGGATTATGCTAGTATTATTACAGTTCCCAATATATTTAAGCAAACCGGAAGTAAATATATCACTATCGTAAATCGTCGTGTTATATAAATGAAATGAAATTTCAGAAAAAATGTGGAACATAATTGGCAATAGCACTAAGGTGAGATGTGTCATCTTGTGACTAGACCTGACCGTGACGTGACTTATGTGGTCACTCACACTAGGAAACGAATATAACTCTTTATAAATGAAAATACTGAAGTTGATATTCATATAAACGTACAAATGAACAAGGCACACTTTTCTTGTATGAATATAGATACGAAAAAATATATAAAACGTTATCACTACAAAAAAAAAGAAAAAAAACTAACGTTAGTGGCCTGAACAGAATATTGAACATAGGTAGAAAGGGAGGGGGGAATAACGGGTGGGGGGTAGGAGGAAGGGAGGGGTTTAGGATGATGGGGAATGGGGGTAGGTGGGAAGTGTGGGGGAAATACTTTGCGCATAATTCAACTAAATTATTTAAATATTCTAAAATATCCCACAATTGCATAGTTAAACCGAGCCTAAATAAATGCACAGTAATAATTTAAGAATTGAACGTCGATATGGCGTCGGTTAACGCAGTAAGAGATAATGAGAATAAAAAAAATGTCGATGATATGGCAATGCATAGGACAAGTCACGTGACCTAGAATGTCCGTAGAAATAGATAACAATTTAGAAGAAATGCACGATCTATTTCTCCCACATAAATGAAAGATTTAAGCATTATTAACGGTTTATGCTAATTAGGCTAGCATGAGTGCTAGCATTAAAGGAAAAAATACGCCAAAGAAAATGCACTCTCGCAAGTGAAAAAAACATGGTAGATAACAGAAAGCCGGGAAGAAAATGCACTTTGCACGGACACTTGTTCAGATATTTGAAAAAAAAAAATCACTGCAATTGTAAAAAAAAAAAAAAAAAAAAAAAAAAATACGGCTTGCATACATAGGCGAAGAAAAAGGAAAAGAAAGGAAATTATTGCCAATAGTGCACACAGTTTTTCGGAGGCTTGTTCGTGTCATCCCACCGCTTGCCACCAGTTGTCAGGGTTTTGTGTTGCCCTGATTTGGTGGGTTTATGGAGACAATTCTGGTTTGGCTGTTTATTGATAGAAGTGGCTGGTAGGTAGCGTGGCGCGGGCAGTGTCTCCTGCTGGTGCAGTTGTGGGCAAGAGAGCCCAAGAGGCGCGCCGAGCGGGGCGCGCATGAGGAGCGACCCCAAGAGGAGGTCTGGTCAGACCCGTGGGCCCTGGTCAAGTCACGTGCCTGTGGTCAACTGTATGTAGGTTTCGAGCGCTGGTCGCGGGTCCCTAATGGAGACTCGGGAAGGTAACCCTTGTGCCTAAGACACTCTCTCTCTCTATCTATTTATCTATCACTCGCTGATTCTCTCTCTCTCTCGGTGTACACACCTCACAGGCCCTCTCTCCTGTAGTGTGCAGAGAGAGATCACCCAATTGGCGAGGCATTATTGTCACTCACTTGGCGTGATTCTCCAGAGCTAAAGCCTCCAGACTTGAGCTTGATTGCGATATTCTTTGACAACAAACTACACAGAGAGCTCCGCCAATTTCTCGTGGTTCGCCGCGACAATTGGCCAGGCCTTCTCTTGTAGTAAGTGCCCCACTACCGCTCCCTTGGAGAGCGAGGTTACAAACCAGGTCTGGACCCTCTGGTCCTGGACATAGTTTGTGGCCACGCACCAAGGGCGTCTTTTCGGTGTCTTACTCTTGCCCTCTCTTTCTGACTTCCTGGTGCAGCCTGGGCCTGCGGGAAACGTTGATTTCCAACATTCACCTGGGCTGCGGTGACGTGATCACACCCCCCTTGTAGCAGGATTGGGGTGCAGAGCGTTTACCACACCAAAACTCCAAGTTCAGCCCACCCAGGGGGATCTCCTGTCCTGTGGTGCTGAAGGGTCGAGTGTAGGGATCAGAGCTTTTTTGTGAGGCCCTTCTTCAGACCTCACCCAGAGAGGAGGTATAAAGATAACCCCCGAAAGGGGACCAATCTACTTCCAACTCTCTAATGACCACCACAAAATGAATCCGACCATGGCAGTCACCCTGGAGCCTTTCAAGGCTGCAGGGGGGCGAACGAAAACCCAAAAGCAGGCCGAACGTGTCCGGCCTGCTGAACCGAGCAAGGACAAGACAGAAACACCAACCACAAAGTCTGTCCATGCACACCAGACTGAGGAAGCCTGAACTCCCCTCAGAACTCCCTCAGTCAAGAAGGGGCTCCAGCTGTACCAGCCAAAACAGCTGCCCCACTTCCAAAGGCCTTAAACCCCTGCAAAGGGGAGGCGTGAAGCGACGAAGGGTGGAAACTGACTCTTAAGAAGAGGCAGAACACACCCCAAGTCGACTAACGCGGTTTAAGGTACCAAATAACCTGAAGACTTCGACAATGCATACCAGCTGGTAAGGGCATTGGAGAAGGAAAGAAATGTGAGATTATCAATCCGAATCTCCAGAGATGAGGGCATGATCATTGCCCCCAAAGACAAAGCCACCATGAACTTCCTGCAGGAAATCAAGGTGCTTAAAGATGGGAGGAAGGTGTGTATCTCACCACTGACCTCCCAAGAGAAAAAATCCAAGATGGTGCTACTTGGCTTTCCACTAGGGTTCGACGTGGAGGTGATCACGTCTCTCCACAAGTGGTGGAGGCTTCCCGCATGACCAAAGGGAAGTCTCTCAACCAGGCAAGTCCTTGTTATCCTCAAGGGAGCCCCAATCACCACCCTTGATCTGGGTAACTGGGGCTCATACAAGCTCAGGACATATGTGCCAGAGCCCTTGAGGTGTTTCACGTGCCAAAAATTCGGGCATCACCAGGCCAACTGCAAGGCCAAAGCCAAATGTAGTGTATGCAGCGAGGCATACGAAACGGAAGTGTGTATTAAGGCACACAAAGATGGCCAGAAGGACACAACAGCCAAGTGTCCAAACTGTGCCAAAAAACATCATGCCTGGAGCCTGGCTTGCTCTGTCAGGAAACAGGCAGTGATTAAAAAGCAGGAGCTAGCCAAAAAGCGTCCTGACTTTGTCCCTGCGCCCCCAGGTACCTATATCTGGGGCCAAAGCAAAAAACAAAATAAAAAGGAGAAGACTCCCCGACCTCCTAAGAGGAAGGAGTCGCCCCCACAGAGAAAATTGGACACCTCTAACAGAGAGGAATTCCCCGAGCTTGCTAGTGGCAAAACCACAAAAAAGAACAAAGGGAAAAAGGTTCAAGTCCACAGCAATGGTCCCCCAGTAGAAGATAAT
>NW_020868868.1:576732-586732 GCF_003789085.1 Penaeus vannamei
CTGTCGCTCTCTGGCCCCATGACCCTGCCCTGTTTCCTGATTTCCTGTCGCAGCTGAATTCTCTCTCTCCATCCATCCGCTTCAAGGTGGAATGGGAGGTTGACGACAAGCTCCCTTTCTTGGACACTCTTGTCCATCGCTCTGCTGATCATTTCTCCTTTTCTATATACAGGAAGCCTATGCACAGTGGTATGTACATACACTTCTTCTCGTACCATCCACTACATGTGAAGAGAGGGGTTGCCACCTCGCTGTTTCTCCGTTCCCTCCGCATCTGTGACCCCAGTACCTAGATGGAGAGATCGACTTCCTGCGTCGTTCGTTTTCCAAACTGGGCTATCCTCGCCATGTCCTAGACGTCGCGTTATCCAGGGCGCGACGTACCTTCTACCATGACTCCCTCCCAATGAGTCTCCTCACCTGCCTGTCCTCAGCCTGCCTTACACTGAGGAGATCTACTCCCTCCGTCGGCCCCTGCAGTCTCTCAACTGCAGACTCTCCCTTCGCCAGGTGAATACCCTCCGTCGGAACCTGGTTCACACCTGCCCTCCCTCTACCTCGAAGGTGGGCACCTATGCTGTTCCGTGTGCCTCCTGTGATAAGCAGTATTTTGGTGAAACAGGCGCCAGTCTTACTAAGCGTCTGTCTCAGCATAAGTACGCTGTATCAGGGGACATACCAACAACGCCCTCTTCTGCCATCAGTGGGACACTGGCCATCAGATGGACTGGAAAGCTGCCTGCATTCTCTTCCCTTCCGCTGATGTCCATGCCCGCAGACTGGTGGAATCTTCTCTCATTAAGCTGCTGCCCAATTTCAACTTGAACAGCGGTTTCTCTCCTGCCGACAGCCTCCTCGCTTCCCACATCCTTCGTCTCCTCCCTTATGCCGGTCACCCGTCACATAGACCGCCTGATCCTTCGACCTGATCTGACCTCCCTTCGCTTCCGTTCTCCTGTCCTCTCCTGCCCCGTAGTTCCCGAGTGCTTCGCCTCCTTTCCCTCTTATACCGCTTCGTCTCCCTTGCCTCTTCAGACCCGAAGATGGAATCGAGGACGATTCCGAAACTGTTGTCTCACTTTCATCAATAAATCTAGTTTGTACATTGTGGGTTTTTCTTCCATATTATCAACACGGTATTGTGTTTTTCGTTGCATAAATGTATATATATATATATATATATATATTATATAACAATATATATATATATATAGAGAGAGAGAGAGAGAGAGAGAGAGAGAGAAAGAGAGAGAGAAAAGAGAGAGTAAGAGTGAGAGAGAGAGAGAAAGAGATAGATACACATATACATACACACACACGATATATATATATATATATACATATATTATATATATATATATACATATATATATATATATATATATATATATATATAATATATATATATATATATATATGTATTGATCCAAAGGGGGTGCCCCTCTATTTTTGAGGCAGTTTATTTTAGCCGAAGCCTTTGAACGAAACAGCTATGCCAAAGAAGCAATCACTGACCGGTCGACTCGTCTGTTTTATTCCAGTAGCCTCTGACTTCCGATACGTGTATGTATGATGAATAATTCCGTGGCCTGAAACCCTCCTGCAGAGCACCTTGAGACTTCGTGTGGTAACGTTGGGCATGTAAGCAGGTGAAATGAAAGGGGTCTTGGCTGGAGGTGATGTGAAAACCCCGCGAGAGACGAGAGACCCGTGCCCGTGGGTGCCGCAAGAGGAGCTGTGACGAACGAGACCGTCGCTTGTCTGCCGTCTGCCTGTCTCTCTTGTTCTGCCCCTGTTGTCCGGCGAGACGTCCTTTTACGCAGCTATTCCTTGTGAGGGCGTATGCTTGCTCGGGGCACAGAAAGGCCAGAAGGGAGAAAGAATGAACATCGTCCGCTGAACGAGGTAAGCAGCTGCCGGACACGGAGGTGCTCAGTGGGAACCATCTGATTTATTGAAATATAGGGTGTCTTTTGTTCGTGCCATAAAAGTTAATCCAGTATTGAAGTATAATTCAGATCTCTATTGCGCATGTGCATTGACCACGTCCAGGATCAACCTTCGATACACCTCTGGACCAGCATTAGCTTTAAGCTCAAAATTTAATCCTACTCATGCGCAGAACGAGCCAGTTAATCCCACCAATCATGTGTTGATACGTAATGACGTCATCAACTCCATAGAAAAGATGGAGTTGATGTGAGTTTGATGTTTTCCATATATTTTTATAAGTTGTGGGATACTCAAACTGCAGATATCTCTTAACAGTGAAAAGGAAAACGAAATGAAAATCCCACAGATAATCCCAGAATCTACAGATGCAGAAAACACAATGTTATATCCAGGTTGGAAAAACACTCCCAACTTATGTAATTTATCGATAGGCTAAAAAAGAAATTCAGATTCAAAGTACAAACTCCCTGAATCTTCTGTGCAAGTACTATGGATTTGGATTAACCTTTAATCTGGATTTAATGTCTCTGACACGTACAGAAGACGCCCACAGTTTCGGAATCCTCCGGGAATCCATCTTCTGGTCTGAAGGGGAAAGGAAAGGAATGGATTCTAAGAGAGAGAAGAGGCAACACGGGGAACATGGGGCAGGCGAGGACAGGAGAACGGAAGCGAAGGGAGGTCAGGCCGGGTCGAAGGATCAGGCGGTCTAGGCAAAGGGTGGCTGGCATATAGGACATGGGCATCAGCAGAAGGAAAGAAAAGGATGACCAGTCCATCTGATAGCCTGTGTCCACTGATGGCAGAAGAGGGCGTTGTTGATGTGTCCCCTGGATATAGCGTATTTATGTTGAGACAGTCGCTTAGTGAGACTGGCGGCGGCCTCGCCAAAGTACTGCTTATCACAGGAGGCACAAGGAACAGCACAGATGCCCACCTCCGAACTGGACGGAGGGGTAGGGGAGGACCCGGTTGCGACGGAGAGTGTACACCTGGCGAAAGGTGAGTCGGCAGTTGGGAGGGTGAACGAGGCGACGGAGAGAGTAGACCTCCTCCATGTAGGGCCAGCTGAGGACGGGCCAGCGAAGGGTTTCTTCAGGAGTTGCGGTAGAAGGTACGCCGCGCCCTGGATAACGCAACGTCGATGTCTATATGGAAATTAAGGTCTCGATAAGACTAAAAGGGGAATCATAGGAGACGAGATGAGTCGAAAATGTAACTCCTGTCCACCTTGAGAGTTGAATTACTTGATAATCATTTTAGAAAGTTTTATTACGAAGTGCATGGTGGCTACGAAGTTGGGTGAAGGAATGGATGCTAAAGGTGTACTTTTGATCAAACACGAATCTTTATTGCGTAGAACAGTCCATAGGATAGAGAATTTTGTGAAATGATGTGGATTAGAATCGAAACGAGATCCTTTCAGACACTTAGCAGGTAAAGACCGTGATGTTGGTGCATCATGAGATAGGAGGGAGAAGGACTTATGTGATATGCAGTATTGTGTGTTTAATGTTGCTCCTATTTTCCTACTGGAATAGGTAAGTAGTAAGAAGATGATCAAAGATTTCACGGGAAAAAAAATTTAAGACCTAGAGCTACTTGTCGCTAAATGCACAATTCTCCATAATGTGTAGGCCTACATGCCTCGTCAGTGACCAAGAAAAAAATCACTCCATGATTTTTACTTTCTCGGATAGATTGCCTTTGTCACATTTACTAGTTCAGTTTTACCGTCGGCCGTTTTACATGATTAATTAAACCAGTCCTTCGTCTTTTAAGATTATCACTGACATTCTTACATTTGTTATATTTATACTATTTGTTTTTTAAAGGCAATAGCCCAGGGATGTCCAGGCTAACTGTGTCCCCTGGATTATCAGCCTGTGAAAGCATGATCGCCATGAAGGAAAATAACGCCATATACAACTTCTTACCATTAGTATCACCATTTAAAATCTGATAAGTAACATGAACTTTACGTACAAGTACATATTACCGGTTTTAGTAACCTAAGGTATGACTCTTAGTTGGCCCTCAAGATGGGTAACTCAAGGGAAAATTGACCCACGAAGGGTTTTGAGTTTGATATATATATATATATATAAACCAGACTTCTATTGACAATTTATTCTCCTTCCTCAGACGCTTAAATATCCTTCATTCGATCTAACCATCCACTGTCCTTAACCCTTCCCCTTTTCATCAACACCTATCCTACCCCATCTACCCTCTCCTTCTACTCCTGTAAATGCTATCATACAATAAATGACCGTCAAAACGTGACATTTTAACTAATAATGAACTTTAAAAACCCTCCCAACACAATACAAAACCATAGTGCTATATGACCTTTGATGTCTAGCATATTTATTTTCTTGTCATTATTATTTACTTACTTGATATCCCTGATGTAGAGAATTGCATCAATGCATGAGACATTTTTTTTTTTTTTTTTTTTTTTTTTTGCGATTAAAGCAGTCGATTTGCAAAAGCCTCTCATTCTATAATATTCTAAAGTTCTCCGGCCTTTCCACATTGGTTAGATTGGACCCTAGACTATTATTGAAAAGGAAATACGTATATTCTCTTGGCTATTAAGTGTTTCTACAAGGCATGGTATTGGTGCAAAACACTGAGATATAACAGTGCCAGGGAATTCGCCGAAGCTACGCCAAAAAGCCATTGCGTCTGAAGGAATGGGAATGGGAATCTGGGAATTAAATAATCAAATAGCCGTTTTTCCAATATACAGCGATCGAGTAATAGTGGTCGTGTGAATTACCTGAGATGAATACTTTTAAACATGAGCCATTTTCCCGGTCATTAAGCTTCATTTACCCGGGCACTGTTACATGGAAAGTGGCTTATAAGGAACTAAGAGGGTATTGGATAAAGTGGCTACAGATTCATCGACAGGAGATTTTGTGTTGGAGTAAGGGTGCAAGTGTTGGGAGTGAAAGACCCGAGTGATTGTGTGAGAGGACCAACTAGGTCTCCGCAGACTCCACCGAGTTAATTCATAATCCCCCTCCTCTCTCTCTTCCTTTTCTTCTTCCCCCTCTCTCTCTCTCTTCCTTTTCTTCTTCCCCCTCTCTCTCTTCCTGCTCCTCTCTTCCTTCTTTCTCCTCTCTCTCTTCCTTTTCTTCTTCCCCCTCTCTTCTCTTCATCTCTCTCTCTTCCTTTTCTTCTCCCCTCCTCTCTCTCTTTTCTTCTTTCCTCTCTCTCATCTTCCCCCTCTCTCTCTCTCTCCTTTTCTTCTTCCCCTCCTCTCTCTCTTCCTTTTCTTCTTCCCCCCTCCTCTCTCTCTTCCTTTTCTTCTTCTCCTCTCTCTCTCTTCTTTTCTTCTTCCCCTCCTCTCTCTCTTCCTCTCTTCCTCCTCTCTCTCTTCCCTTTTCTTCTTCCCCTCCTCTCTCTCTCTTCCTTTTCTTCTTCCCCTCTCTCTCTCTCTTCCTTTTCTTTCTCTTCCTTTTCTTCTTCCCCCTCCTCTCTCTCTTCCTTTTCTTCTTCCCCTCCTCTCTCTCTTCCTTTTCTTCTTCCCCCTCCTCTCTCTCTTCCTTTTCTTCTTCCTCTCTCTCTTCCTTTTCTTCTTCCCCCTCCTCTCTCTTCCTTTTCTTCTTCCCCCTCTCTCTCTCTTCTTCCTTTTCTTCTTCCCCCTCCTCTCTCTCTCCTTTTCTTCTTCCCCCTCCTCTCTCTCTCCTTTTCTTCTTCCCCCTCCTCTCTCTCTTCCTTTTCTTCTTCCCCTCCTCTCTCTCTTCCTTTTCTTCTTCCCCTCCTCTCGCTCCTCTCTCTCTTCCTTTCTCTTCCCCCTCCTCTCTCTCTTCCTTTTCTTCTTCCCCCTCCTCTCCTCTCCTTTTCTTCTTCCCCCTCCTCTCTCTCTTCCTTTTCTTCTTCCCCCTCCTCTCTCTCTCTCTCTCTTCCTCTTCCTCTCTCTCTCTCCCTCCCCCCAATCCTTCCTCCTGATCCTTACTCCTTACTATCCTCCCAAAGGGTTCCTATTACATAAGGGTAATGGGCAGATTTTTTTTCCGTACAGGACAATCCTATTCCAGAACTGCCTTTGGGCTCTCATAAATATGTTCATCAATTTTAGTTCAGACAGACTTTTAATTCACTTTTGTAATGAACTAATTAGCCATTACATAGTATTACTGATTACTCTATCCCCCATAAGGTCTCAATTTTTGGCACTAGAAGACAAAACAAAATTCTTGAACGCTTCAGCAACAAAAGTAGCATTATATAGTATTTACCTTCAGATTTAAGGGCATTGTCGTCACAGAATATGGGGTTAGCTAGTTTATATTGATTAGATACAAGCCTTCCCTGTCATAAGACATTTTCGCACTAATTGAATATCATGATGAAGTTAGAACTGCACTTTGAAAATGCTCAGTTTTCAACACACAGACAAAAGACGAAAACTGAGCAGACATACATTTCATTTTACTTAGATGGTGCTTAATTGTCGTCCATGTCCACTGTCCACTGTCTCCACTTCTTCCTTTATTGACGGGCTCTCTTGATCCATTTCCCGTGTAATACTTCTGAAACATCTTTCCCCAACCTCCATTATTTGTCCCTGTGGTGATTGTGATTAAGGTGATTCCTGGGCCAATTGCGGAGGTAATTTTTACATTCAGCCTCTACTTGCAGGCGATCCAGAGTCGAGATATGATATTTTAAAGGCTACTCCAATCCCGGTTCTTAGGGGAGGATTTTGTCTCCTACCTAAATTAAATCTTGAATTAAATTAAATTAAATTAAAAAGATTACATATTTGCTTCCGATTGACCGTACTAAAGATTTTCATAAGGAATTAGGTGTGTCTGACCTTGATATGCGCATGTAAAGCATGATCATTTACGTATGTGTACAGAGACTGCTCCTATTGTTTATAATGCTCTCCCACATCCTGTTCCTGTCCTCATTTCTCCCATAGTCAAACCTGTCCATCCTTCGTGACTCTTATTTTAATTTGCACATTTCCCCGTCGTTAGCTTCCATTCGCGCCATATCTGTCTCTCCCTCGGCCCATATCTGTGACATGTCCCGGAGCTCGAGTCCTGCTTCGCGAGGAGTGACACCCTTCTTATACTTGCCCCGAGCGCCACCCAGGGAGCTGTAGTTCCCTGTGGTGCAGCGCTGGGCTAGTCTAGTCTGTTCCCCACGCTGTTGCATCTTTCTTGGCCAATGTCCTATCCACACAAGCACCAGAGCTCCGCGTGGCCCTTCAGTGAGCTCTTTCGAGGACGACCTTCCTAGGCCAACCTCCTAGCTACTGCAGTCGTGGGGGAGGGCCTAGTGTCCGTTGATTATTACTTCTAATTTGCTTGATACTTGATTCGTGTATTCATTTGGAAATACAATTTAATTTGTGTTTATTATGATAGACTAACTGGTTTTATTATGATAACTATTTTTGAAACATATCTATTTCATATTTAATTTTAATCATTTGATTTGGTTGTGAGCATTGTTCCTTTTGTGTTACGTCTAAGTCATTCATTTTGAGATATTGAATAATGACTTGTATTGAATGATGTGTTATAATGACTTGTTTTGTTTGATAATATTCGATTCAGTAAGATATAACGTTGTTTTGAATGTTAATTTTGTTTTCATTAAGTTTCATAACTGAGGATTATGTAACAGTGAGTCATAACTGTAAATGTTGCACGTAGTGTCTAGAACAAATAATGTCTTGTATATTTTTGTTTCATGCAATCTTTTATATTGCATTTATATTACATTACATTGATAATCATAAGTTCATAAATTTACCGATTTTCGTAGATATTTAAACTGCAATAATTACGAGGGACGCCCATTACAGATTTCCCCGAACCCACTTCCACGTATCCGAAAAGGCTGAAATTTTGCATGCGGAATAATATACATTCCTGTAGGTTTTCTGTTGATTTCCATCTCTTAACTCATAACATATTTTCTGTTACAGCAGTGAACGTGCAATTGGGTGTGAAAATGGAACGTGGGTTATCAAGCAGTGATCAGGTTTTTATTCTTGAATGGCCGCACATCCCATGAGACCTTCAGTGAAATAAGAATAACTTTTGGGAAGGCTCCTCGATCATGACGTTAAACATTGGCATCACCAGTCCAGATGTGGTCGGAGATCTGTGGAAACGGCTCCTGTCCCAGTCTACCGGCGATAAGGACACCATTCCTCATGTGGAGACTGACATTACTGAGAATCGCCATATTACCGTTTGTCTGCTACCACAAGATGCCAAGATAAGTGTTGGGTCTGCGCACAAAGTCATTCATGACCATTTACATCTTCAGATGGGATGAGTGAGATCCCAGGCTACCCCTCATTTTTCCAGAAGCAAGGAACGAGTCCGTTGTTTCAGGGTGCTTTGAGCCATGAAAACCAAGACTAGTGACGCAAGATGAAACTTGGGTCCATCACTGTGATCCAGAAAATAAGGCCCAGTCAGAGCAATGAGAGCACTCTGACTCGCTGCGTGGAGTAAACGGTACTTCGGTTCACTGCTTCAGAAATTGAGGGAAGACATCAAAACCAAGAGGCGCAGAATGTTGTCCAAACGTCGTCCACCTCCTACAAGACAACGCCCCTGTTCACAAATCTCACACTGCCTAGATGGAAGTACGATCCTGCGGCTACAACATCCTTCCTCATCCTCCTTCTTCTCCTGACCTTGTCCTACTGACTTTCACCTCTTTCCGGTCATGAAGTCATTACTGATGGGCAAACATTTCTAAGATGATGAGGTACTGGTTTCTATAGCCATCAAGTCACATCCTACAGACTGTGGACTTCACTGCTCTAACAGAAAACATGCTATGAGCTAAGGATTGACAATCACCACATAATCCATAGAGATGTGTTCCTTTAAGCTTGTGAAATTCAGCGTCCTAGGTTAAGCGAACTTGGGCCGGGCAAAATCTTTCACGAGCGACCCTCGAATATGTGCATGTATGTATATCTATATAATACACAGACACATATATCCTTCCCAAAGACTCCAAAGGTGATTCGAGGGCACAGGAGGCTACTTGATAGTTCGCAAAGTCAAGTATTGTACATGTCTTATCGTCAGCCTCGTTCCCCGGGCGTCGCACCTTTTGTGTAGAGACTGCCCATTAGCGTCCGAGAGAGAGAGAGAGAGAGAGAGAGAGAGAGAGAGAGAGAGAGAGAGAGAGAGAGAGAGAGAGAGAGAGAGAGAGAGAGAGAGAGAGAGAGAGCAGTCCACACCAGCTTTATTATCATTATTTTTCCTTTGTTATCGGACAAACCAAAAATCTAAATTAACACTCTACTCCGTCCTGTCTCAGGAATTGAAAAACTGGCAACTCACTTGGACTTTGGAATTATGCGATTCGCTAACTCTTAAGAAAAAAATAATAAATAAAAAATGGGGAAAAAATATGTTACTTAAAATAACAAGAACGTGAAGTACGAAGCTTAAAAAATACCAAACATATGTGAACATATGAAAACATGAGTGAGTCATGTCATCTGTTTAAAATAAATATGTAACAGCGAATCGGAATAAACCAGTCCTGTAACGAGTTGCCAGGTCGTTCTTTTTCCTGAAATTGGACGCATTGTAGTCGAGAAACGTAATGAGATACACAACAAAACTTTATATAACACACAATGAAAGGCTTTTGTAGAAATGCCTTATTCTCAAGAATGGAAGTTCATGAGGTAATGCCCAGTTTATGTCGCCGTTCTTCTCCACCACCGCCGTTCCTCTTCACCACTGTCGCTCTTCTCCACCACCGCCGTTCCTCTTCACCATTGTCGCTCTTCTCCACCACCGCCGTTCCTCTTCACCATTGTCGCTCTTCTCCACCACCGCCGTTCCTCTTCACCACTGTCGCTCTTCTCCACCACCGCCGGTCGCTCTTCTCCACCACCGCCGTTCCTCTTCACCATTGTCGTCTTCTCCACCATCACCCGCCGTTCCTCTTCACCATTGTCGCTCTTCTCCACCACCGCCGTTCCTCTTCACCATCCACCACCGCCGTTCCTCTTCACCATGCCATTGTCGCTCTT
>NW_020868868.1:589232-594232 GCF_003789085.1 Penaeus vannamei
TATTTTTTGGTGATCCGAATCCAGGATTTTTAAAAATGATGACGTCATTACTCCTCTTGCCTCGCCTCAGTCAGGGATGTTATATTTACGGAGGTCAACCGTGTGCCTGAGGAAGCGGTGATTGCCATGAAGTTCTTTATGTGGTTATTTTTATTGCATCAGTGACCTTATTGTCTTGGCGGAGGTATGCGCTCTCTGATTCTAGTTAATACTGTTATCATTATTGTTTTACACAACCATTATCATCATTATTATTATCATACCCACACTATCATTATCATTATCATTAACTTTCATTACCATCAACATCATCATCATTACCATTATCATTATCATTTCTGTCATAATAACATCAACATTGTTATGACAATCATCATCATTTTCTTTCACGTGGAAATAAAACTGGAAACTAAGAATTGTGGAATTTATGAATTTTGTTTCGAATCGAATAACCATTTATTTAGGTATGTAAAAAAATCTACCTTTTTAATTTCTGGAAAATGTCAACTGAAATCCAAGTATTTACGAATTGTGTTCATGAAAATGTTCATATAATAATCACATTCTAAAGATATATGATTAATACTAACAATAATCTCTTTCTTATCTCTATGACTGTATTAAGATTAAGAATTCTATCAAAACGACACACACGACATTGAATCAATACCATTCTTAGTGTGTTAAATCAAATCTTACGGAAAATTATGATATTCCTCCCGCTATTCATAAATATAATCCCATTTTATGCAAATTCATCACCCAGATTAGAGAATTGAACCTCAAAAATGTCTCTAAACTCATCAACCAGATTGTGAATAAAAACCTCATTTTGATTGATAGAAAATAAATAAAATAAGAAATAAACAAAATAAAATATAAGAATAAAAATAAAGAAATAATAAAAAGAATATGTAGATTCCTCTCCCCCCCTCCCCTCCCTCCCCCTATCGTCAAGATAACCTCAAAGATAACTGAACCTCGTGAAAAAATGATGATGGTACTTTTACTTCTAATAATATGAAAACAATAATGATTGAAGAAGATAATGATAATAATAATAATAATAATAATGGTAGCAATAATAATATTATTAAGGATAGCAATGCCAATGATGATAATAATAATGATAGTTATAATACTAATAAAATAATAAAAATAAAAACAATAATAATGACACAAAAAATATTGATAATGATAATGATAACAATAATAGTAATTATTATTATTATTATTATTATTATTATCATTATTATTATTTAAAATAATAAAAATTAAAAGCAAATTTTCGAAAATATGAGAAAAAGAATCCTAACCTAACTCAAAAATAAAAAATACGAAGAAAAAAAAGAAAAAAAAAAAACATTAAAAATACTCTAATAGAAAAAGAAAGAAAATACCTAAATCCTCGGCCATTGTTTCGCTCTATCTTGACGAGGGCGATGTCGTTGTCCAGAAAATGCATCTTTTCGAAATCCTCGTGAATTATGACCTTGTCGATCATGAGCTCCTGAAATTGGAAAGAACTTTAAAGGGAAACTGTAAAAATGGAGGGAACTGTAAAATACTGATATCAATGTGTGCATAGTAACATATGCAAATCTATCTATCTAGCGATCGATATGTATATATACAATAAAAATATATACATATGTAAATATACACTTATACATATGTAAATATACACACACATGTATATGTATGTATATGTAATATATATATATATATATATATATATATATATATATATATATATATATATATATACACACTTATGTATGTATGTATATATATATATATATATATATATATATATATATATATATATATATATATATATATATTATATATGTATATATATATATATATATATATATATATATATATATATATATATATATATATATAACATATAAATATGTTTATATATACACATATATATTATTATATTTATGTTTAAAACGTTTCTATGCCTGTTATAAAATTTGGAACATACCAAACAGGAATGCATTCATTCCCACCGCACGAGCCGTAAAAACCGTTAAAAGTCTCGCTACCCGAAAATGTAACGGAACAGTAAATACAGTTAGAATAGGCCTACATCTTAATAAAATGGTATATGAAAAATTCAACTAAATGACATCTTTACGAAAATTAGATTAGAATAAATAGGATAATCTGAATAGGAAAATACGTGTCCCTTGCATCGGTAGGCAGTGGCTAGGGATTGTCTTTGCTCCTTGTTCGTGTGATAAAAAGGTAATAGCAATCACACTGGTAGCACAAGTAACATCGGCAAATTAGGTTATATCAGTAAAGTGATTATCAGGCATGACATGCATGCTTCAAGGCGTGTTTGCAACTGTGATGAGACGATTGCAGATGCGCGGAGCAGCAAAGAGGCGCGGGTGCCACCACAAGCAAAGCAGTTAAGGAAGATGGCCCTGCGGAGGAGCCAGCACAGGCGGTTGGAGGGCACGCTCGGTCAGCAGGACCAGCTGTCTCCCAAGCCGGGACAGCATCCAGCAGTTAAAGACCAAGCCCACCAAGAGCGGCTGGGCTCGACGGAGGAACTACCAACGGCGCAGTCATCGGCTCCCCGTTGCCCTCCGGAGACTCGCAAGGGAAGAAGGGGAGCGACTCTCCTGCACCTCCGTCTGGCCCCGAAAGGATCGCTGGCAAGGGAATGTCCGACGTGGCGATGTGATGTGGTTGAGGAAATGATGTGGTTGAAGATAGAAAAGGAGATTGAGTATATGGTGATGTAACTGCATTAGAGTCTCCATTAGAAAACTGTTTTTGCTGAAAGTGTATTAGCAGTAAGCAAGGTCAGAATTAGTGAATATGGATAAGTCGCTCTCCGAAATGAGCCAGAGAGAAAATTGATAAAGATTCAAGGAAGAGAACAAATGGCGTAAGTCCTCGTAAAAGCATGAAAAAAAACCCTGATAGGCCAGGTGCGTCGTCTCGATTCCATCTCATATATATATATATATATATATATATATATATATATATATATATATATATATATATATTTATTTATTAAAATGACTCTTGGTTTATTAGGAAAAAGGAAGATACAGAGTCAACCTTAAAAATTTGTTAAGTTGAGAATGCTGCTTGTTTAAATTATTATATTTATTGCTAAGAATTACATAATGATATGCCATCTGTTCATTATTATTTATCTATTGAATAAAATAATGGTTAAAAATGTTTCTATGACTTATAAAATTTGGAACACACTAAACAGAGGAATGAATTCATTTTACCGCACGAGCCTTAAAAACCATTAAAAGTCACGTTACCCAAAAATTTAACAGACCAGTAAATACAGTTAGAATAGGCCTACATTTTAATAAAATAGTATATGAAAAATTTACTAACATGACCTTTACAAATTTGATTAGAATAAATGATAGATTTGGAAAATGAAGAATTTGTCTCTTGCATATATATATATATATATATATATATATATATATATATATATATATATATATTATACATTATACATTATATATCTACATATTATTTACATTTCTTATACATAAACATTCATAAGCACATTCGTTTTCCTTCACCTGCTCGAAGCTTCCCTCGACGAAATCGGCGTCGAAGTCCCCGGCGCGAACCACCAGCGCGCGCGCGCCGAGGCTGCCGAAGCAATGGGCCGCCGTCAGCACGAAGTCCTCGGAGAGGATGACTCCTCCGCACACGAGTCTGCCGCCGTCGTCCAGCTGAGATATTCGGGGAAATGGGAAGTAGATGTTGATCGACATTTTTTTTTTTTTTTTTTTTTTTTTTTTTTTTTTCGAAAGGGAATTGCCTTTTGTAAAGCTTTATTCCTCGCCTTAACATTTCCTCCGAACAAGCGCCTGCAACCACACGCACATACATAAATGTATATTATATAAATGAAAATATACTTATATTAATATACACATACATTTACATATCTATATGCATATATACATATATATATAATATATACATATATATATAATATAATATATATATATATATATATATATATATTTACACACACACACACACACACACACACACACATACACACACACACACACACACACACACACATATATATATATATATATATATATATATATATATACAGTATATATCTATATATAAACAATATATATACATATATATATATATATTATATATATTATATATATATATATATATGTGTGTGTGTGTGTGTGTGTGTGTGTGTGTGTGTGTGTGTGTGTGTGTGTTTGTGTGTATGTGATATACATATATTTGTGTGTATGTATGTATGTATGTATATATATATATATATATATATATATATATATATATATATATATATATGCATGTATGCATATATGTCCGTGTATATATATGTATTTATGTATACATGTATGCATACATACATACAAATTAAAACGTAGAGAGAAATAAAAAACTACCTCCTGCCTACGCCTCAGGGTCACCAGCCACGGGGCGTCGAACCGCGCCTGCCTGGTTCCGCCCCGCACCTTGGCCAGCCGCCCGATGTACCGGTTCGAAGCGTCTTCAGCGAGGCCGCAGTCTGAAGGCAGGATCGCTCGGAGCTGCGCCTCTACGCTGCCCTGCCTGCGTGTGTTCGTGTTTTAGAAATTCGTGTCTTCGTGGCGAGCTTTGGGGAAAAGGGTGTTCCGAATTTTTCTTTCTTTCTTTATTGATTCAGTTGTTTTGGGATTGGGAGTCTTCGTTCGTTCACAGACGAAGGTTGGAAAAGGTCTCTCTCCCTCCCTTCCTCCCTCCCTCTCTCCCCCTCTCCCTCTCACTCACTCTCTCTCTCAAACAAAACCAATTATAATTCATTTTACGGCTTTGGAGCTTCGAACTCACCCATGGGAACAGGTGAGCGCGGCTACGGTGGCGCAAGTGTCATTGGTGAGGCGCAGACGACACTGGTGAAGGTGTGACTCGTCGCCGTTGCAGTCCAGAATGACGTCCCATATGGC
>NW_020868868.1:604232-605933 GCF_003789085.1 Penaeus vannamei
ACTTGGTTATTGCCTTTCTCGTATCTTATATTCAGATGATTAATAAATAAATGTATCATTCACGAAACGCGAGAGCATATTTCTTGACTCTTAATAACAAATATTGATAATGATAAATAGAAAACTGTCATAGCGCGTAAAACGTATTAAGAAATGTATTCAAAACTTAATATTTCAAACACGCGTCGGTCAGTGTTTACATTTGAGTGTCACCGTAACGCTACAAACCGATACAAGCGAGTGTATTCTTTACAACGAACAAAATTATTCCTATTTTCCAACAGGACGCTAGGCAGCTCTCATAATAGCGAAGAGCCAGGGGGAATCTTTTGCACGCCTCTGCAACATCCTGGATGCTGCTGTTCATGTTGGGGAGCAAAGATTAAAAAAATTGTAGCAAATCCACATTCCTGAAACGAAACGGCTCGTTGCCAAAACTTAAATCGGGCTTTTAAATCTGGAGGTAATTTTTTGCGGTAGACTAACATAAAGTCGCCTCCGAATCACAGGAAAGGATGGCACTGATATATTAATATTCAATTTCTGAAATGCTAAATATCAATTTATCTGAATAGGTGAGCGAAATATTTTTTTTAAATTTTATGATTACGCATTTTAAGATTCTTTTCTGAGCTTTCCTATACGATCTGACAAGTACGTTATGAAGTGTGTAAGCTTCATTCTGGAGGTGGAATTCCAATTACGCAACACACTTCTCCATGAAATAATTAAACAATCGTAAATACATTTTTTTTCAACTAAACGACTTCCTTTCTTCATAAATTCGTTCACGGTTTGATATTTTTTTCCTTCTGCTACTCGGGCCCTTCAATTAGCAGTCATCCAAACGGCGTGCAACTCCTGCAACATCTCTTGCATGGTAATAATGGAGCATGTATCCTCTGAACAGAAGAGGAGAAACGTTTTATGTGATACGGGAAATATTTTAGTATTTAAGTAGCAGAGAGACAGAGAGAGGTAGAGAGGGAGGGTGGCAGATAGGTAGGGAAGGAGGGAGAGAGAGGGGATGGGGAGAGAGAAAGAATGGAGGAAAAGAGAGAGGGAGAGAAAGGGATAATGGAAAAAAAAGGGAGGGGAGAGAGAAGAGGGACATGGGCGTTGACGTCGCGTTATCCAGGGCGCGGCGTACCTTCTGCCGCGACTCCTGAAGAAACCCTTCGCTGGCCCGTCCTCAGCTGGCCCTACATGGAGGAGGTCTACTCTCTCCGTCGCCTCCTTCACCCTCCCAACTGCCGACTCACCTTTCGCCAGGTGAACACTCTCCGTCGCCTCGTTCACCCTCCCAACTGCCGACTCACCTTTCGCCAGGTGAACACTCTCCGTCGCAACCGGGTCCTCCCCTACCCCTCCGTCCAGTTCGGAGGTGGGCATCTGTGCTGTTCCTTGTGCCTCCTGTGATAAGCAGTACTTTGGCGAGGCCGCCGCCAGTCTCACTAAGCGACTGTCTCAACATAAATACGCTATATCCAGGGGACACATCAACAACGCCCTCTTCTGCCATCAGTGGACACAGGCTATCAGATGGACTGGTCATCCTTTTCTTTCCTTCTGCTGATGCCATGCCCTATATGCCAGCCACCCTTTGCATAGACCGCCTGATCCTTCGACCCGGCCTGACCTCCCTTCGCTTCCGTTCTCCTGTCCTCGCCTGCCCCATGTTCCCGTGTTGCCTCTTTCTCT
>NW_020868868.1:606033-608533 GCF_003789085.1 Penaeus vannamei
GACGCCGAATCGAGGAGGTCGTCGAGCGAAGACGGAAGAGACCGACGCCGAGATCGAGCGTCGAGCGACGAAGACGCCCAAAGAAGAGTTGACCGACGCCAAGATCGAGGAGGTCGTCGAGCGGATGGAAGACGCCCAAAGAAGAGTTGACCGACGCCAGATCGAGGAGGTCGTCGAGCGGACGGAAGACGCCCAAGAAGAGTGACCGACGCCGAGATCGAGGAGGTCGTCGAGCGGACGGAAGACGCCCAAAGAAGAGTCGATAGACGCCAAGATCGAGGAGGTCGTCGAGCGGACGGAAGACGCCCAAAGAAGAGTTGACCAACGCCGAGATCGAGGAGGTCGTCGAGCGGATGGAAGACGCCCAAAGAAGAGCTGATAGACGCCAAGATCGAGGAGGTCGTCGAGCGGACGGAAGACGCCCAAAGAAGAGTTGACCGACGCCAAGATCGAGGAGGTCGTCGAGCGATGGAAGACGCCCAAAGAAGAGCTGAGACGCCAAGATCGAGGAGGTCGTCGAGCGGATGGAAGACGCCCAAAGAAGAGTTGACTCGAGGAGGTCGTCGAGCGGATGGAGAAGAGTTGACCGACGCCGAGATCGAGGAGGTCGTCGAGCGGACGGAAGACGCCAAAAGAAGAGTTGACCGACGCCAGATCGAGGAGGTCGTCGAGCGGATGGAAGACGCCCAAAGAAGAGCTGACCGACGCCAAGATCGAGGAGGTCGTCGAGCGGATGAAAGACGCCCAAAGAAGAGTTGACCGACGCCAAGATCGAGGAGGTCGTCGAGCGGATGGAAGACGCCCAAAGAAGAGTTGACCGACGCCAAGATCGAGGAGGTCGTCGAGACGGAAGACGCGTAAAGAAAAGTGACGAAGATCGAGGAGGTCGTCGAGCGGACGGAAGACGCCCAAAGAAGAGTTGACCGACGCCAAGATCGAGGAGGTCGGCGAGAGGACGGAAGACGCGTAAGAAAAGTGTCGAGATCGAGGAGGTCGTCGAGCGGACGGAAGACGCCCAAAGAAGAGTTGACCGACGCCGAGATCGAGGAGGTCGTCGAGCGGACGGAAGACGTCCAAAGAAGAGTTGACCGACGCCGAGATCGTGGAGGTCGTCGAGCGGATGGAAGACGCCCAAAGAAGAGCTGACGACGCCAAGATCGAGGAGGTCGTCGAGCGGACGGAAGACGCCCAAAGAAGAGCTGACCGACGCCGAGATCGAGGAGGTCGTCGAGCGGACGGAAGACGCCCAAAGAAGAGTTGACGACGCCGAGATCGAGGAGGTCGTCGAGCGAGGAAGACGCCAAAGAAGAGTTGACCGACGCCGAGATCGAGGAGGTCGTCGAGCCGACGGAAGACGCCCAAAGAAGAGTTGACCGACGCCCGGATGGAAGACGCGAAGAGGACAGACGCGAGATGAGGAGGTCGTCGAGCGGACGGAAGACGCCCAAAGAAGAGCTGATAGACGCCGAGATCGAGGAGGTCGTCGAGCGAATGGAAGACGCCCAAAGAAGAGTTGACCGACGCCGAGATCGAGGAGGTCGTCGAGCGGACGGAAGACGCCCAAAGAAGAGTTGACCGACGCCAAGATCGAGGAGGTCGTCGAGCGGATGGAAGACGCCCAAAGAAGAGTGACCGACGCCAAGATCGAGGAGGTCGTCGAGCGGACGGAAGACGCCAAAGAAGAGTTGACCGACGCCGAGATCGAGGAGGTCGTCGAGCGGACGGAAGACGCCCAAAGAAGAGTTGACCGACGCGAGATCGAGGAGGTCGTCGAGCGGACGGAAGACGAAGAGTTGACCGACGCCGAGATCGAGGAGGTCGTCGAGCGGATGGAAGACGCCCAAAGAAGAGTGACCGACGCCAAGATCGAGGAGGTCGTCGAGCGGATGGAAGACGCCCAAAGAAGAGTGACCGACGCCAAGATCGAGGAGGTCGTCGAGCGGACGGAAGACGCCCAAGAAGAGTTGACCGACGCCGAGATCGAGGAGGTCGTCGAGCGGACGGAAGACGCCCAAAGAAGAGTTGACCGACGCCGAGATCGAGGAGGTCGTCGAGCGGACGGAAGACGCCCAAAGAAGAGTTGACCGACGCCGAGATCGAGGAGGTCGTCGAGCGGATGGAAGACGCCCAAAGAAGAGTGACACGCCGAGATCGAGGAGGTCGTCGAGCGGACGGAAGACGCCAAAGAAGAGCTGACCGACGCCGAGATCGAGGAGGTCGTCGAGCGGACGGAAGACGCCCAAAGAAGAGTGACGATCGAGGAGGTCGTCGAGCGGATGGAAGACGCCCAAAGAAGAGTTGACCGACGCCGAGATCGAGGAGGTCGTCGAGCGGATGGAAGACGCCCAAAGAAGAGTTGACCGACGCCGAGATCGAGGAGGTCGTCGAGCGGACGGAAGACGCCAAAGAAGAGTGACCGACGCCGAGATCGAGGAGGTCGTCGAGCGGATGGAAGACGCCCAAAGAAGAGTGACCGACGCCGAGATCGAGGAGGTCGTCG
>NW_020868868.1:633533-638533 GCF_003789085.1 Penaeus vannamei
TAATTTCCAACTTCTCAGAAGATTCTTGAAGTTTATCTTTTTCTCTCCTCTTAACCAGATCGCAGAATAAAACAACACAAAAACAAAAACCCATTCCTCAGGTATTCCCAAATATTAACCTTACTCCTTTCGTGTGGTTAAAATGACACACCTCTCTTTCTCTCTCTCTCTTTGTGGATTTTGTGACAATATCAGGGTGTAATATCATTAGCATTCAATAATTTAATTCCTACTCAGATCCCATATATTACAAGCATCACGTCTTTCTTAATACATACATGTATGATTTTATAACTCAAATACAATCTTTCAAGTAACGAAATTAATACATATCTAATTCTAAATGAGAATATTCATTATACAACCTGGATATAATAAAGTGCCAGTACAATATAATAGAGTACCCTTAAAACAAAGAGAATGTGGTGGGGATACACCAGAGAAAACTAGAAAGTTACATGGTAAACCATTATATTTTACAAAGATTCGTCAATTCCTTAATATTTAGTGGAATATTGCATATACATATATAAACTCCGTATAAAAATAGCAAAAAATGAGTATCATCTTTCTGAGCAAATAATTAAGTACTAGAACAACATAAATAATTAAGGGCGTCTTCTGTAACGTCCTTAACTCTTCATACCGTATTTAGTTTAATCCTAATCCACCGTGTCCGTACCGAAGACGACACTCTCCGCTGCCAGACGGCGCGAAAATAATGTTCAGTAAAAACTGTCGTACTCACTATTCTCTCACCACCGTTATCATGTAAACATGTCGGAGAGAAGAGAAATGTTGCGCGTGAAATTCGCTCTTTTGGGAGATTTCATTTTTTTTTTCTTTCTTTCTTTTTGTAATGTCATGTTTTTGGTAATCATATTTAAGAAACTATTTTAGACATCTCTTAGGATTCAAAATATCTATTATATCTAATGTGTATTTCATGAAATGAGGTATGTTGTCTTTTTGTTGCTGAAAAATCTGTGGTATTTTGAAACATTTCTGTGCAATGTTCTCTTGACACATAACTGTTGCATGTTGTGTAGGGTAGCGTTTGGAACAAGTCATGCACTCATATCTGGAAATAAGCAACAAAATCATCCAAAAGATATCTAATCAACATTCACCCTTCATGCCCTTACGCATATGATATAGAAGACAGTATTAAAGATATTACCTAAAGATTTGCAGTCCAATATAAAATTTACTTGGATAAATAAACCTTGCAATTTGCATTCAAACACTGCATTGTTAAAAGATTTTTCTGACAACTGATATTCATCTTTTTTATAGATTGGAGAAAAGGTGATTGTTATAGAAAGTTGTAGTCAGTCACTCAGGATGCAGTTTGATCTTCATATGATAATTACGAGGCACAAGTAGGCCTACTTATAAGGGAAACATGACTATTTATGAAATATCCTATTTTCATGATTACGATCTTCTATTTATAATAGTAAAATGGGCAACGAAACTGCTCTAACAACTATAAAACCAATCTTAATTTCAATGACATTCAAGTACAAAAATGACATTCACCAATTAATATCCATCGCGCAGGTTCCTCGAACAGCTCTTTGCTGCGTTGAATCGTGTTGGAGGAGGGAAACATGTTTTCTTCAGGAGGCTCTTCACGAGGTCCATAGAAAAGTATACTTGTTAATCTTATAGTAAAGTAGTTGAGAAAAACTCAGCACATAATTCTTCTTTAAAACATTGGTTCATATTTGATTTAAAACGCCAACTTGTGTGACCCTGACCATATAATTTTTGTTTTACTAACCTGGAAATATGAGTTCCATGCTCGCAGCCTCTGAACTTCAAAGATTCCTCGTGGGATTATATTGTTTTCTCTATTCATTACCATAAGTTATTTCCTTTATCAGAATATTTGATCATTTGTATGAATATATACAATTTGCTTTTCATAATAAATACTAAGTATGAAAATTCTAAGACGATCGATAATAACTAAAATAACAATGGCAACTCAAGCGATGGCACCCATGAAGTTCATGACGGACACGTGACGTAACAGTACATGATTGGTGGGATTAACTTGTCCCTTCTGCGCATGTGCAGGATTAAAAGATGAGCTTAATATTAAAGCCAGGTCCAAAGGTGCATTAAAAGTTGATCCCGGACGCTACCAACGCGCATGCGCACTAGAGATCTGGATTAAACTTTAATACTGGATTAACTTTTATGGCACGTACAGAAGACGCCCTAAAACTGAGGTATACATAAGTTGCAACACAGGCTTCAAGACTAAGGGCGTCTTCTGTACGTGCCATAAAAGTTAATCCAGTATTAAAGTTTAATCCAGATCTCTAGTGCGCATGCGCATTGGCAGCGTCCGGGATCAACTTTTAATGCACCTTTGGACCTGGCTTTAATATTAAGCTCATCTTTTAATCCTGCACATGCGCAGAAGGGACAAGTTAATGCCACCAATCATATACTGTTACGTCACGTATCCGTCATGAAATTCACGGCTGCCACCGCTTGAGTTGCCTTTCAGAGTTATTTTCGGCAAAAACATCGATCGTCTTAGAATCTTTATACTTAGTATTTATTATGAAAAGGAAATTGTATATATTTACACAAATGATCAAATATTCTTATAAAGGAAATAACTTATGGTAATGAATATAAAAACCAATATAATCCCACGAGGAATCTTTGAAGTTCAGAGACTGCGGGTATGGAACTCATATTTCCAGGTTAGTGAAACAAAAATTATATGGTCAAGGTCACACAAGTTGGCGTTTTAAATCAAATATAAACCAGTGTTTTAAAGAAGAATTATGTGCTGAGTTTTCCTCAACTACTTTACTATAAAATTAACATGTATACTTTTCTATGGACCTCGTGAAGAGCCTCCTGAAGAAAACATTTTTCCCTCCTCCAACACGATTCAACGCAGCAAAGAGCTGTTCGAGGAACCTGCGCGATGGATATTGATTGGTGAATGTCATTTTTGTACTTGTCATTGAAATAAAGATTGGTTTTATAGTAGTTAGAGCAGTTTCGTTACCCATTTTACTACTATAAATATGAGATCGTCATTAAAAAAAATATATTTCATAAATAATCATGTTTCTCTTATAAGTAGGCCTACTTGTGCCTCGTAATTATTATATGAAGATCAAACTGCATCTTGAGTGACTAACTACAACTTTCTATAACAATCACCTTTTCTCCAATCTAAAAAAAAAATGAATATCAGTTGTCAGAAAAATCTTTTAACAATGCAGTGTTTGAATTCAAATTGCAAGGTTTATTTATCCAAGTAAATTTTATATTGGACTGCAACTCTCTAGGTAATATCTTTAATACTGTCTTCTATATCATATGCGTAAGGACATGAAGGATGAATGTTGAACAGATATCTTTTGGATGATTTTGTTGTTTATTTACAGGTATGAATGCATGACTTGCTCCAAACGTTACCCAACACAACATGCAACAGTTATGTGTGAAGAACAACATTTGCACAGAAATGTTTCAAAATGCCACAGATTTTTCAGCAATAAAAAGACAACGTACCTCAGCTCCCACCCTTTAGATTTGTAAAACCTATTCCCACACGCCCAGAAATACGAGACCAGGATCTTCACATCAACAGCAGAGGGCAGAACCATCACTATATCACAGACTAGGAACATCACAAGAATTGATAGAAATTTAGAGACAGTCCATTAACTTAAGATTCCAAACAAATCATATTTGAAACAGATAATATTGAAGAAATATGTACAGAAAATAGAGGTACGAAATTTCTTACTTTGATATGATGCTAGTCTTTGTTTTCAATTTTGGAAACACTGGGAGGCATAAAGAATTGATTAATAATATGAATAAGTTTTTAATGCCTTCTCTTCAATCATGTAGGTATGTCTGGGATGAAGGGAAGGAAAAGGTGGTCTTCAGAAGCATCTGAGAAGTTTATATTATTATTTACAGAACACTTTAAACAATTAGGAGGCAAAGCAGTGCAGAGATAAAATATGAATAAGATAATTAGCATTATGGAAACATTAGTAAGAGTCTCAGTTTCATGAAATACACATTAAATATAATAGATATTTTGGATCTTAAGAGATGTCTAAAATAGTTTCTTAAATATGATTACCAAAAACATGACATTACAAAAAGAAAGAAAGAAAAGAAAAACATGAAATCTCCCAAAAGAGCGAATTTCACGCGCGACATTTCTCTTCTCTCTCGACATGTTACATGATAACGGTGGTGAGAGAATAGTGAGTACGACAGTTTTTACTGAACATTATTTTCGCGCCGTCTGGCAGCGGAGAGTGTCGTCTTCGGTACGGACACGGTGGTTTAGGATTAAACTAAATACGGTTTTAAGAGTTAAGGACGCTACAGAAGACGCCCTAAGTAAATGAGGTACACAAGGGGTGGTTTCCAGACGAATTTTTGGGTCACTCTAACTTCACATGCCCATTACACACCTTCGGGGTTAGGGGAGACCAAAAATTCGTCGAGCAAATTATAGGAACAACATTACCGAATTCATTTAGTATACTAACCATATCTAATTTCACATCAATCAATATTCATCTTAAAACACAAAAATCTTGCCAACTCTGCTATTTCCCGAATTGTTACACATTTGGTGGCTCGAGGATGGTAGACATCTCACTAGATTGTTTATCACAACTCCATATGAATTTTGTATCATTCTGTCTGACAATACTAGGCCACTCTTCTGAAATATAGCCAGAGAATCTGAACTTTATACGTTGACAGGCCCTAAATGTTGCATGAAATCACGTCAACTTCCCCAAGTCCTATAGAGAATCAGAGCATAGACTAGTTGTTTCTGACATTGCACCTATTGCATCATTGAAGTATTTAAATACTCTACCTTAGCGCTCAACTGGGTCTACATTTAGTCATGCACAACTGATTGGGGACCTTCAGGGTAGAAGTTATTCTTGCAACTCCTTAACCTAGGTCCCTAACAATTTGTT
>NW_020868868.1:657902-660402 GCF_003789085.1 Penaeus vannamei
AAGCTTGGATGGAAATTAATGGTATCCTGATGCAGGGCTTTGTTAATTGGAGAGAGAGAGAGAGAGGGGAAGAGAGGGAGAGAGAGGAAGAGAGAGGGAGGGAGAGGGAGAAGAAGGGAGGGGGGAGAGAACGAGAGAAAGGGAGAAAGAGGGAGAGAGAGGAAGGGGGAGGGACAGAAAGGGATAGAGAGAGAGGGGTAGGAAGGGAGAGAGAGAGAGGGGGAGAGAGAGAGAGAAGAGAGAGAGAGAGAGGGAGAGAGAGAGAGAGAGAGAGAGAAAGAAAGGGAGAGAGAGAGAGAGAGAGAGAGAGAGAGAGAGAGAGAGAGAGAGAGAGAGAGAAGAGAGAGAGAGAGAGAGAGAGAGAGAGAGAGAGAGAGAGAGAGAGAGAGAGAAGAAAGAAGAGATTGATAAGGAGAGATGAAGGGAAACAGGAAAACGAGAATAAATAAGAGAGAAGAGGACATTTTTTTCATTGAATTTTCCTTCCTCGTCTTTCCCTTCTTTTTCCTCTTCGCCACTTTCCTCACCTCCTTTTTATTCTTCATTTTCGACATCCCTATTTTCCTCCCCATTATTCTCATTATCCTCTCCCTCCTCCCCCCATTTTCCTTCCCTCCTCCTCCCCTCATACGAAGGTGATAACGATGATGATAAGGGTAATGGCGATGAATACCACACTCCTGCCTCCTGCCATTATATTGAACGACGTTAAATCTATTGGGAACAATGTGAAGTGGATACAACGGTAGTGATGCTGGTTAGAGAAGATTGAAGTGGATGTTATCGGGAGGGCAATAGTGATGATGCCGATGATGGTGTTGCGAAAAGTGTTGAAAATGACGAAGGTAATGATATCAATAAAGATGTTACGATTCATAATGTAAACGATTTTTATGATGATGTAACAACGAAAGTCAGTGAATTGAGACTAATAGGGATAATAGGTATGTTTGTAATATTACCATTGATATACTGGTAAATTTAGTACTATTACAGTGAGGATGATAAGATTAATGAACATTATCTATAAGTGATATAGATGATGATACAAAAAATCATTGTGATCTTAATAATTATGATTGTGATTACTCTCTGCATACTGATACCTGCAATCGGACATTAAACCGTACCATTATGTTGTCATCACGTATTTCATGTCAGTTAGAAATTCTTTAAAATAAGTGAATAACATTCAATTGAATAATAATATAATAATGATTGATGATATACTCTTGCATATTGTTAATGTTATCCATAATTATGTTATTATCTGGGTATTATGATTAATGATCGGGAGTTGTTGCTTTATTATGATGATGATATCTTTTGATAATGATATGATAATATTTTTGATAATGATTCATTAATAATATTATAATGAATAAATGATAATGATATAAATAATAAATAATGATGATAATATATAATAATTTATAATAAAATAATATAATTATTAATAATATATTATTTTAATAATTATTATTATTATTTAATATATAATAATGAAATATAATAATAATGAATAATAATGATTAATGATAATAATTAATAAATAATTATAAATATAATTATATATAATTAATAATGATAATAAAAATATGATAATAATAATATAATATTATATGTAATTAATAATTAATAATAATAATAAAATAAATAATATAATAATAGTAATATTTAAATATATATATAATAATTGATAGATAATGGATAATAATAATAATTGATAAATAATAATAATAATAATATATTGATATAGATTATTATTGATAATGATAATGATGATAATATATGATGATATATAATAAATTATAATGATATAATTTAATGAATGATTAATATGAATTAATAAATAATAAGATAATGAATAATTGAATAATAATAATAATATAATAATAAGTAATAATAATAATAATTGTATATAATTTAATTATAATAATAATTAAGGTATAATTAAAATAAGGTTAATGTTATATTATTTATATTAATATATAAAATGAATTTGATGATAATATTATTAATAGTTGTTGATTATAATGATTATTACAAATAATATAATAATAATGATTCTAATCAACAATCATTAATATTATTAATTAATGATATTATATTTATTTTATTATTATTATTATTATTTCTTTTATTATCATTATCATTATTCTATTGTTATTAATTATTACTATTTTATCATGTTATTATTATTATCATTATTTCATTCTCATAATTATCATTATCATCCTTATTGTTATTGTTATTTTACTTATCTATCTTATTATTATTGAAATTGCTTTTTTTTTTATCGTTGTTATATTTATAATTGACATTGATATCATTATTGATGTTATTACTATTGATGTTATTATTGTTGCTGTTATCATTACAAATGTATAATATCATTATTATTATTGTTATTATAATCATCATTGTTATTATTATTATGATTATCATTATAATGATAATCATAATTATATTACTTATTGTCATTATCATTATTACTTTT
>NW_020868868.1:672902-690402 GCF_003789085.1 Penaeus vannamei
TATCCCCTCTTCCTACCCTCTATGCCCCTCCCCTCTTCCCACCCCCTATGCCTCTCCCCCTGCTTCTACCCCCTCCTCCTAACCTTCCTATGCCCCTCCCCCTCCTACTAACCCCCCTTTGCCCTTCCCCCCTCTTCCTACCCCCTATGCCCCTCCCTCGCTTCCTACCCCTATGCCCCTCCTCGCTTCCTACCCCCATGCCTCTCCCCCTCCTCATAACCTCCCATGCCCCTCCCCTCCTCCTAAAACGGAGCCACCGCCAGGGAACTCATTTACTGGGGTTATCTCGGCGATGTTTTTAATGGCCGGCGGTCCGCCCTCGCCTGGCCGCTGCCTCCACCATCGCCCAAAAAGCTTTCAAGAACTCGACACCTTTTTCCCCGCCGCTCAAGTTCCAACACCCCCTCCCCCCCTCCCCTCTCCCCCACCTCCCTTCAACCTCTCCGAAATTCTCGTTCATTCCCTCTATTTACACACTTTTTTTTTCCAATTCTCTCATTCTGACCTGAGGAGGGTAGAATTCCTCATAGTTGACTGATTACGAAGAATAGGAAGAATATTATATATATATATATATATATATATATATATATATATATATATATATATATATATATATATATATAACACCACACACACACACAGATTTATACGTATACACATGTATGTCTGTGTGTGTAAGTATATATATATATATACGCACACATGCACACACACATATATATGCATGTGTGTGTGTGCGTGTACGCATAAATGAATATCTACAAGCTGTGCAGGATGTACGTAAGTAATTGTAAGCTCTGCTAAGTCGGAATTCTTCACAGACGCAGCCTCCCAAGCCAATCTCCCCCCCCCCCCCCCCCGACGGCAAATCGGAACTCCCCCTCCGCCCGACCGAGCGGCGGCGGCGGCGGCGAAATGTGTCTCCGCGACAGAACAATGCAGATACAGGTTTTGGCGAACTTGTCCTCACTCGGCCGAGGAACGATAGTAAATGTCACTTTGTGTTGACTCGCTCATACCGACCGATGAATTATTAGACTTGCGATATCTGAAATCTATTAACAGGAGGAGAAACATTATATTCCTCCGATGCTATTCGCGTCAGTAATAACATGGAGTCAAGGTTTGGTTACGAAGAAACTCCCAATAAAGACGGATGAAAATATTTATAGCTCGGAATATTGAATATAGATTGTCTAATAAGACGGTAAGTGGTACTTGGGAGGGCCAGGTGCAAGGTAGGCCCTCCCCCCCCCCCCCGGCCCCCGTCTCTCCTATTTACGTCTCTTGCGTCTTTGTCTGATATGAAGGCGGAGGATCGGTTATCAACTGACGCGGCGGGACACGGGTTCCTTGCGGACGGCTGGGGAGAGAGAGATTGAGAGAGAGATAGAGAGATAGAGAGAAAGATGGAGAGATAGAGAGAGAAAGATGGAGGGAGGGAAGGAGTAAGAGAAGGAGGGAGGGATGGAGGGAGGGAAGGAGGGAGGGAAGGAGGGAGGAAGGAGGGAGGGAGGAGGAGGGAAGGAGGGAGGGAAGGAGGGAAGGAGGGAGAGAGAGAGAGAGAGAGAGAGAGAGAAGAGAGAGAGAGAGAGAGAGAGAGAGAGAGAGAGAGAGAGAGAGAGAGAGAGAGAGAGAGAGAGAGACAGACAGATATATATATATATATATATATATATATATATATATATATATATATATATATATATATATATATATATATATATATAGAGAGAGAGAGAGAGAGAGAGAGAGAGAGAGAGAGAGAGAGAGAGAGAGAGAGAGAGAGAGAGAGAGAGAAAGAGAGATAGATAGATAGGCAAACAGATAGACAGATAAAGATAAAGAGAGACTTATCAGCGGACACATCGAGAACAGGATTTTCTTACGGCCGGCTGGTGACGCAACTTTCATGCGCTTCTTAAATATCAAAAAAAATATTCATAATAAGATACCAAGCACTGAATTTCCCCTTCGTATGCTGTGTCGGAATATTTCGATCAATGGGACATATTAAGAATCATTTCGTTATGAATCTTCTTGAATCGTCTCGAGTCTACATAAATATCATCTTTTTATTCGTACAATATAATCTTTATGGCCATTCTTTTTGCTAAGTCAACGGTGAAATATTTATTAAAGGGAAAAGGACTACACAAAATTCGAGACTAAATGTTTATCTAACAAACATCAGAATATTTGCCCTGACCTCCTTGGACATACACCGGGGCTTTGTTTTCTCATTCCTGGATCTCGAAGGCCAGAATATCGTGTCAAAAAGAGAAAGGAATAAAGAAGAAGAAGAAGAAGAAAATGGATATAGTCGTAGAGAAATTGAGTCTGAGAGAGAGAGAGAGGGAGGGAGGGAGGGAGGGAGGAGGAGGAAGGGAGGAGGAGGGAAGGAAGGGAAGGAAGGAAGGAAAGGAAGGAAGGAAGGAGGAAGGAAGAAGGAAGGAAGGAAAGGGGGAGGGAGGGAGGAGGGAGGAGGGGGAGGAGGGAGGGAGAGAGAGAGAGAGAGAGAGAGAGAGAGAGAGAGAGAGAGAGAGAGAGAGAGAGAGAGAGAGGTTATCATATATATTTGCACTTTAGAACGTAGGGAAGGATGAAAATAAAAGCAAAAGGAAAACAAAATGTATACATCCACAAATACGTACACACCTACACACACACACACACACAAAACCCCCCCCCCCACACACCCACACCATAAGCACCCACATCACACACTAACGCCCCACCCCCCCCCCCCCTCAAAAAAAAAAAAAAAAAGCCACGCCCCCAAGAACTTCCGCAGCTGTTAATCAATTGGGCAAAATCTTACGCTGTTTTACAAGCTGGTAGACGGGCGGATAATGAGTCGTGGGCGTCGTTCGGGCGTGAGATATGGCCTTAGTGAGTAGCTCGCCATATTGGCTGGGGAGAGAGGGCGAGGGGGGGGAGGGGGCAGGTATAAAGAGTGGGGAGAGAAAGGTAGAGAGTGGGAAAGGGAGAGGGAGAAGGAGGGAAGGAAAGCTGGTATAGGGGGTGAGGGAGGGAGGGGGAGAGAGAGAAAAAAAGATAAAGAGAGGGAGAAAGAGATAGAGAGATAGAAAGATAGATAGACAGAGAGAGGGAGAGAGAGAAAGATAGATAGACAGACAGACAGATAAAGCGAGCGAGCGAGATCCCGTCCCCGCCCATCGCCCGCCCAGCATCGCAGCGACGTGGGCGGCGAGGGTCGTCGGGCCAGGTGATCATGGCGCCGCGAGGTGGTCGTGGGTCGTATATCCTGTAATTAAGTGCGCTGTCGTTCATTCGCTTACCTGATGGAATTTTCCGGGGTATGTACTTCTCCCCCCCCCCCTTACCTTCCTCGTTTTCTTCCTCTTCCTTTTCCTTTCATCCTCCTCCGTCTTTCCACTATCATTGCCAACTACTACCTTTTCATCCTGATCCCCATCTTTTCTTCTTCTTCCTCCTCATTCCTCCCTCTCCCCTCTACCTCCTCATCTTCGTCTACCACCTTTTGCCCCTCCTCTTTCCTTTTTCCTCCCCTTCATTCCTACACCTCCTCCTCTTCTTTCCTCCACACCTCCTCCTCCTCTTCCTCCTCATTCCTACACTTCCTCCTCCTCTTCCCCTTCTCCTTTCCTTTCCCCTACCCTCTCCCTCCCCCCCTCCCCCTCCCGGCCATATTACCTGGGCCTACCGCCTCGGAATTGCCTCCGCCGCAGAACCGCCGCTGTTTGCCTTCCTACGGGGCTACTTAGTGGGGACCGCCCGCTTGCCTGTCTTCCGAGGACTTGTTCAGGAGGGAGAGGAGAGGAGAGGAGAGGAGAGAGGGGAGGAGAGGGGAGAAGGAGGTGGGGAGGGGAGGGAGAGGAGGAGAAGGAGGAAGGGGAGGGAGGAAAGAAGGGGGAGATGCAGGAGGGGAAGGGATAGATAGACAAAGAGATAGACAAAAAAAGTAATAGTAAACCGGTCAGACTGATAGTCAGACAGTTAGATACATTGCCAGCCAGTCAGACGGCCAGCTAGTCAGTGAGTCAGACAGACAGACACGGAGTCGTGCACACAGACAGACACACAGTCAGGCACGCAGACAGACAGACACACAGTCAGGCACGCAGACAGACAGACACACAGTCAGGCACGCAGACAGACTACCAGACGTAGACATACATACGCACATACATACAATACAGATATACAGACAGGTAATTAAGCAATCAGGTACACAGACATACAAAGGACAGACAAAGATTGGAAGACAGACACAGGCCAACAAACAGAGGCAGATATAAACGCACACAGACACAAACACCATAAAAAAGATTGATAAATATAGACAGACACGAAGACAAACACAAATTGACAACCAGAGATAAAAGCCAAGAAAAAGTGAAAGAAAGAAAAAAACGGAGAAAAAAGAAAACGGAAGGGCGCGGCAAAGAATTGAGGTAAATGATGTGAGAGGGAAATGGAGAAAGTAGAAAGAAGTGAGGAGAAGAGAGAGGAGAGAGAGAGAGAGAGAGAGAGAGAGAGAGAGAGAGAGAGAGAGAGAGAGAGAGAGAGAGAGAGAGAGAGAGAGAGAGAGAGAGAGAGAGAGAGAGAGACAAAGACAGAAAGAGATAGAAAGAGAAAAGCAAACACAAAGAGAAAGAAAGACAAAAGAGAGGAAGAGAACAACGAAGAGAAAGAGAAGAGAAAAGAGAAGAAGGAGCGAAAACCTCCTATATCTTAACAGCCACCGGTCCTGTAAAGATCCTGGCTGGATGTTCCCGTCGTTAAGATTATGCTTTCGTCCTCCTGCGTGTCGGTCGAGCGTCTTGGCCTTTTCTTCGTCCTCGTCTGCGATGCGGCTTGAATGGCGATGGAGGAGCCGGCGCGATAAGGGCGAGGCCGCAGCTGGAACCACTGGCTTCTTTAACAACTGCGACAACGCTAGTAGTTCGGAGTTGTGGGAATGTTAGTAACAGCATTAACTGCTCTTGTAAGGATAATTGTGGCTGCTTCGGTTAAAAAGACAGCATCGACAACAACAACAACAGCAGCAGTTGTAGCAACCTCAACAATAGCACTAGCAACAGCAACAATAACAAAGACAACAACAACGGCAGCAACAGCAACAAAAATAGCGACGTCGACAACAACATCAGCAAGAACAAGGACAACAAAAAGAACAACAACGACCAAAACTTTTATCCCTGTTATCGTCCCCGTCCCCATCGCCCACCTCGGTCGCGCAAAAGCAAGCGAAGGCACAACCAAACACCAGCCGCCCTTCCTCCTTCCCCATCCCGCAACTCCTGTCAGCATCAGCAGGAGTGTCAGCAGGACCCAGACGTCAGCAGTGACTTCTTGGGCGGAGCGGGATAAAGCCCTACAGTATTTATGGGTGACAGGAATGCAGAAGCTGTCTGGAAAGTGTTACCAACGCCGCGTCCTCCTCGCCCGCCCCGCCCGCCCGCCCGCGGTACATCTGCGGCTGCGAGGCCTCTTTTGGCTGGGTTTGTGGCACTGGTGTGCGTGGGGCAACGCACATGCACACACACACACACACACAACCACAACAATATATATATACATACATACATACATACATATATATATATATATATATATATATATATATATATATATATATATATATATATATATATATATATATATCTATATGTGTGTGTACGTGCGTGCGTGCGTGTGTGTGTGTATGTGTGTGTGTGTGGTGTGTGTGTGTGTGTGTGTGCGAGTGTGCATGTGTATTTATGTAAATATGTACGTATATACACATAGATATTTATAGTGCATATGTAGCCATAAGTATGAATAATGGTACAGGTAGTGTGTCGCTGTCTGTCCTCCTGTTCGTTAGAAGAAAAAGAGCGAGAAATATGGTAACTTGTGACCCCTTGTAGGCGGTCAGGGAGATTTCTGGAAGTGCTTAGAAAGAGGATTTGTCTTCGGCTGCGTGTCGGGCGGCGCGCGAAAAATGCGATTTTCGAAAGTTTTGCGGACAATTTATGTTGCAAGAAATAATCCTCTGGGCACTATATTAATGCCGTCGGGGCATATCGCCTATGCGACGTTGACAGCCTGATCTGATCTCAAAGATGCCAAGAAGTTTGTGAGCAACATATATTATATATTTTCTCTATTTATATTACAACGCGTTTAATGAGAGCAGAAAGCGAGTAATATTGGCTGTTTATCCTGTCAGTTATTAACTATTATATGAAGATAAAGTGTATGTCGAAAAAGTCTAGCGACTAACAGGTCTTATAGCAGTTGTTCCGACACCGTGTGTGGGAGGTCGCAGGGATCTTGCAGTGCCATAAAGGTGCCAACTGACCTTTACCTGGATTCTGCTGCCTTAAGACTTCATTTCTCGGGAGCTTCACATGTACGCGGGTATATTTATATATAGTAAGCCTACATACGTACATACATACATGCATACATACATATCTACAGACATACAAACATTCAAACTTACACACACACACACACACACACACACACACACACACACACACACACACCACACACACACACACACACACACACACACACACACACACATATATATATATATAATATATATATATATATATATATATGTATACATATATATATATATAATATATATATATATATATATTAATATATACATATACATATATATATATATATATATATATATATATATATATATTATATATATATATATATATATAAACATATATATATATATACATATATATATATATATATATATATATATATATATATATATATATATATATATATATATATATATATAACAGAAAACCTACTCCCTTGATATTAGTTCTTTCTCTCCCCCTCTTTCTTCCCCGCTCTTCATCCCCTCTCCCCCCCCCCCCCCCATACATCATCTTCCTGTACTCCTTCTCCTTTCTTACTCCTCCCTCTCCTCCCGCATTCTTCCCTCCCCTCCGACGCCGGCCATTTCCCCACGCGGGCCATGGCTAGAAGCAGCGGGTTATTTGGCGCAGGAAACATCCCTTTCTCGTCCAAAACATTCCTTGCCCGTGACAACACCTGGTCTGTAATTCGTAAATTTAACGCAATGCCCTTTCGCCCTTTTCGAACTCTCCCCCTCTCTCCTCTCCCTTTTTTTGAGGCCTCCCACTCCCTCCCCTCCAGCGTTTCCCCTTTCGAAAGCAACTTGCGCTTTGTCCTTCTCTTCCACGCCTCTCTATGGCTCCCCTCAGAACGGTTCCCTCGGAGGAAATTTGTCAAGGAAATAAAACGTCCTGAGCAAGCGTAGTCCAATATCTAATCAGGTGGAACAAAGCCCCGGGGAAGCAGGCCGCCGTCATGCAGCGAAAGAACCTGCGAGTAATTGGACAGGAAGAAGCAGGACGAGAGGAAGGGGGGCGGGCGGGCAGGGGCGAGGCAGAGCCAGGGCAATGAGGGAAGAGAGAAAGCCGTCCAAGCAGGAGTCAGGATAAGGGCAGGAGATAAAGTCAGGGCAAGGCAGTAAATGCGCGCTGTACACAGAGGGAAACACAATGGTCTTTGTACAAACTCGGACTTTATGCCGGCGGAAGGTGCCTCGGCCCTGTAAGACCCCGTATGTACGTCAAGGGAGAAAGAAGGGGGGATTAGTTCACTAAATCTCGGAAGGCCTTCTCCCGCGGGCGCACACACCGCTGGCATTGTGGGGACCTTCGCCCTGGGGCCATAAAGGGAACATTATCTTACACTAATACAGGTAAATGTACGTCCAGCGGAGCCGCCTTTCTCCTTACGATGAGTTACGCGCAGCTGGACTCATCGGAGCCGGAAGCGGTGACATCTCACAAAGGAACACAGGGATTCTTAAGACGAACCTAATCACGCGGCAAAAGCATTTATAATGAATTCGCGAGGTATAGCAAACCACAGTTAATTGTACCCAATAGAACCACAGCTCCCGTTGGCGTGTAGCAGATAGTTCGATTAACCACATGTTCGGATAACCGAGTCATTGTCAAGGCGGACGATAAAGAGAAAACCGGCACCTTTGACATGGGTCGTTGGCGGCCTGTTGGGCGGAGGCGCAGAGATAACGGCAAGGCATGTGTGTGTGTGTGTATGTGCACGCGCGCGTGTGTGTGTATGTGCGCGCGTGTGTGTGTGTGTATTTTTTTGTGTGTGAAGAGAGAGAGAGAGAGAGAGAGAGAGAGAGAGAGAGAGAGAGAGAGAGAGAGAGAGAGAGAGAGAGAGAGAGAGAGAGAGAGAGAGAGAGAGAGAGAGAGAGAGAGAAAGTTAAAATAGTTAGGTATAGTAATTAACTCTGGTAGAAAAAAGCTAATGGATTTTATCTATATTCCATTTGTTACAATGGTTATCCTTATGTTTGGTGTGGCAGGCTCATGCCTTCAGGAGAATTATGGTTTATATATTTTTGCTTCTAAATTATCTTTTGTGTGCAAGGAATGGCCGGGGTTACAATCCATTGGCGGTGCGGGATTTGAACGGAGGTCAACAAAATGCTTGACGAGAACGCTACACAGAAGAGAGAGAGAGAGAGAGAGAGAGAGAGAGGAGAGAGAGAGAGAGAGAGAGAGAGAGAGAGAGAGAGAGAGAGAGAGAGAGAGAGAGAGAGAGAGAGAGAGAGAGCGAGTGATACCTACACCTCCACATACATACAGAGATACAAAATCAGAGATCGTAAAAAAAAAACCTTTGAAACACAAGAACATAATCAGTGACTCGAAGAAAGAAAGAAAGAAAAAAAAAAAAGAAAATGACGTAGACCAAGATAAGACAAGGGAATAATGCAGTGATTTAGTGGACGGAGCAAATGAGCGGACGTCAACAGCGAGGCGCTTGGACCCAGAACCTGACGGGCGGGCGGAAGGGCGGCCGGACTCCTCCTCAAACTGGCCCCATTAAAGGCCAAAGGGACACAATTATTCCATTCGAGCGGGACGAAGAAGCGCAATAAACAATTCGCATAACTGATTTTTTGGGATTTTCGTGTCATGCAAAGTGTTTGGGTGAGGGGGGAGGGGGAGGGAGGGTGTTGGGTGGTTATGGGGGGAGGGAGGGTTGGGGAGGGGGGGGGGCAGCGGTAAGGTCAGCTGGGCTTCTTGTTATAGGCCGGGTTTCAGACTGATTGTCTTTGTGTCTGTCTGTCTCCGTCTGTCTGTCTGTCTTTGTTTTTGGCTGTTTGTTTGCCTATCTGTCTGCGTCCTTCTCTCTCTCTCTCTCTCTTTTTGTCTCCTCTCTCCCTCCCTCTCTCTCTCTCTCTCTCTCTCTCTCTCTCTCTCTCTCTCTCTCTCTCTCTCTCTCTCTCTCTCTCTCTCTCTCTCTCTCTCTTCTCTCTCTATCCCTCTCCCTCCTCTCCCTCTCCCTCTCTCCCTCCCCCCTCCCTCCCCCACCGTGCGCAAGACGATGCTCACAACTTCATTTAGGAGCATGATGGCGGTTTTTGCATCCACGTGAGGCTAATTTAGTTGCTTATTTTCTCTTATCTGTCGTTTTACAGTTTCTTGGGGAATGTTCTAGACACCTGAGGAATTATACGCTTTAGTTTAGTACTGTCTAATTAATTTTATTGGTTATTTTCGATATTGTTATTGTGATAATGATAGTAATAGTAATGATGATAATGATAATGATGATAATTATGAATAATGATAATGATGATGATAATGATAACAATTGTAATGATAATAAGGATACTAATAACGATAATGACAATAATTATAGTAATGGTGATAACAGTAATGGTAATAATAATAATAATGATAGTGATAACAGTAATGGTATTAAAATGATGATAATGATGATAATGATCATGATAATGATAATAAGAATAATGATAATGATAATAATGAAATAGAAATAATTATCAATGATATTATGATATTTTTTATAATAATTATGATGACAATGAGGATAAAATGATATTGCTAATGATATTGCAAAAATTCTGATAATGATTATAAGAATATTAACAATATTAGTAATAATACTAATACTGATGATAATTATGCTAATGATTTTAATAAGAATTATGAGAAAAATAATAATAATAATAATAATGCTAATGGTAATGGTAATGATAATAACAATAATGATTATAATGATAATGATGATAACAATAATGACCATTCATATTATTATTATCATCATTACCATTATTGTTATCGTTATTGATAATATTAAAATCATAATAATGGTAGTAACAGTAATGATCATTATCATTGTTATTATTGCTATTGTCATTTTTGTTATTATTGACAATAATGAAAATGCGAATAATGATAGTAATAATAACAATAATAATGAAAATAATAATGATGATAATATTAATGATAACAATGGTAATAATAATAATGATAGTAATAATAATGATAATTGTAATGATAATAATAATAATGATCATAATAATAATGATAATAATAATGATAATGATAATAATAATGATAATAATAATATATATAATAATAATGATAATAATCATAAAGATAATAATAATAATAATAATGATAATAGTAATAATAATGACCATAATAATAATGATGGCAATGATGATAATAATAATAATGGTAATAATTGTATTATTATCATTATTATTATTATTATCATCATCATCATTATTATAGGTGTTGTAGTTATAATCATCAAAGTTATCAGTATTACTATTATTGACATTATCGTCGATTCATCATTATCATAATCATTCTTACTAAGATTATCATCATTAGCATCATTGATATTACCCTTTGGTGTACAGAGCGAAGAGAGCTTATGTAGAGGGTTAGATAAGACACGTATATTTGGCTTCGCCCTTAAGCACGCCCTCGACGCTGCTAGTTAAAGACACGCCCATTTGAAGGGAAGGATGAGTTACTGTACTATTGGCAGAGGCTAAGATTTCGCGGGTCGGAGGTTGCAATTTTTTGGCGATAAAAATGGTTGTAGTTCAGGATTGGTTTGGGTGTGATATGTCTCTCTCTTTCTTGTTTTTTCTTTTTCTGTTTGTTTGTCTATTCTGTCTTTCTTTCTTCCTCTTTCTGTCTGGCTCTCTCCCTTTCTCTTCCTCTTTCTCCTTCTCTCTCTCTTTCTTTTTCTCTTCCTCTTTCTCCTTCTCTCTCTGTCTCTGTCTTTCTCTCTTTCCTTTTGTCTAGTTCGGCCACTCTCTTGATTTTTAAATCTATCTTTCTCTGCAATTTCTGTATTATTTTATTTTGTTATATCTTTATGTGGAATTAATTTGCATAACATAATTTTCATAATTACTATTATAATTGTATTGCTCTTAATCAGTGTCTGTTATCAAAACATACTTTCTATTTGCACCTTTTTAGAGAGAACTGAAATCCTCAATATCAGCCACCTTTCAAAACGAGAGTTTAAAACACTTCCTTAATTGGGCTCCAACTGTTTCGAACAAGCACAATAATAATGTCAAATCAAGTAATTAGTTCAAACAAATGATAATTACTATGAGCGTTAAGTGCATTTAACTGGACTGCGATTAGATACGCGACCAAGATAGTCGAGAACAGCAGCATGAATTCAGCCCCGCTTGGCAGGCAATCGCACCGCGCGGAAGTTTTAATTACGGTTCGCGTTGTGGATTTCGGAAGGAATCGCCGGCATTTCAGTAACTCAATATACCCTTATTGGTGTTGATGTTATTCGTGTTGGAGATAAACACTCGTGAGTCTCAGAAAGGAGAGCAAGGAAAGTTTTTTTTTTGTCTTCTCTGATCTCTAGTTCCACTTTTCCTTCTCTTTTCTTCTTCTTCTTCCTTTCAGGTTCCTTCTCGAACTTCCCTTCCCTCTGTCGTATCGTATGGCTCTTTTCTTCTTTGCTTCCCTTTCTTCTCATTCCCTCCATTCTCTCTTCTCTCTCTCCTCTTTCTTCATATGCATCTCTTCCTTTCCTCTTCCCGCCCCTGCCCTCAAGACGCCACCCATTCTCTCTTCATCTTTTTCTGCTCTCGCTTCCTTTCCTTCCGTTGAGGTCTCACCCTCTCTCTCTTTCTCCCTCCCTTCCTCCATCCCTTCTTCCTCCCATTCCCCCTCTCCCTTCCTCCCTCCCTCTCCTCTCCCAACCTTTCTTCCCTTCCCTTCCTCAAGTCCTCCCCTCTCTCCCTTCCCTCCCCCCTCCCTCTTCCCATCCTTCCTTCCCTCCCCTAAGTCCTCTCACTCTCTCCCTTCCCTCTTCCCCTCTTTCATCCTTCCCCCTCCTCAAGTCCCCTCTCCCATCCTTCCTTCCCCCCTCCCCCTCCCTCAAGTCCCCTCCCCCAACCCTCAAGTCCCCCCCCCCCAGCAATGCACTTCGCGAGCCAGGTCTGCCAAGGCGCGGCCGGGGAGGCACGGCTCGGCCTCCGCTCTTTAAGACAAAGCCTCGTTAACTCCTCATATGTAGGCCGATGATTGATGCAATTACCGCGGGGTTGAGGGCGCTGCGTTGCATTTCGCTTTGCTGTTTTGACTTTTTTTTCTTCTTTTTCGTACTGTTTTCATGCACGTATGCGGTTATTCATTTATTTCTGTCTCTGTGTGTCTTTTTTTTTTCTCTCTGTCTGTATTTCTGTCTGTCTGTCTCTGTCTGTCTGTCTGCCCGTTTGTCTGTCTGTCAGGTCTCACTCACTCTCTCTCTCTCTCTCTGTTCCTCTTCCTTTCCCTTGCACTTCCTTCTTTCCCTCTCCACCCATCCTCCCCTCCGCCCGCTCTCGCTCCCACTCCCTCCCTCCCTCCTTACCTCTCTCCCTCTTATTAGCGCCAATGCAAATGCACGCATGCAATAAACGTTCTTAGATTTATTTTCATTAATTACTCATACAAATAATAGCCCCATTTTGGGTAGATTTGACCGCGTTTAAGTAGACAAGGCAAAGTTCAAATATTTTTTTCTTTCCCTCCATCTTTCGTCCTAACTATTTCTGGTTCATCAATTTGTTCTTTATATGATATGCACTAACAATATCATCTACCTTTTCATATATTTTTGTATCATCTATATACATCATTCTATATCTATCTGTCCATCTATCTATGTGCCTATTTGCAATATATTTCTATGTATCTATATTCTTTCCTATATGTTTGTCTGTCTGTCTGCCTCTCTCTTTCTTTCTCTCCCCTCCCTCTCTCCCTTTCTCTCTCTCTTATCTATCTATTATATATCTATCTATCTATTTTTCTATCTATCTTCCTATATACCTATATGTAACTATCCACTATTCAATCAACATATCTATCTTTCTATTCTATCTATCTCTCTATATGATTATCTATCTAATCAATGTATCTATGTATCTGTTTGTAATATCTTTCTATGTGTCTGTATTCTTTCCTGTCTGTTTGTCATTATATCTGTCTTTCTCTCTTTCTCTCTCTCCCCCTTCTTCCCTCGATTTCTCTCTCCCTTATCTATCTATTATATATCTATCTATCTGTCTATCTATATTCCTATATACCTATATGTAACTATCCACCATTCGATCAACCCATCTATCTTTCTATTCTGTTTATTTATCTATCTATATACTTATCTATCTATCTATATGATTATCTATCTAATCAATCTATCTATGTATCTATTTGCAATATCTTTCTATGTATCTGTATTCTTTCCTGACTGTTTGTCTGTCTGTCTCTTTCTCTCTCCCCCTCCTTCCCTCCCTTTCTCTCTCTCTTATCTATCTATTATCAATCTATCTATCTGTCTATCTATCTTCCTATATACCTATACGTAACTATCAACCATTCAATCAACCATCTATCTTTTTATTCTATCTATTAATCTATCTATATATCTATCTATCTAGCTAATTGATTATTTATCTAATCAATCCATCCTGCTGCCTATCCTATCCTATCTATCTATCTATCTATCTACCACAGTAGTTTTAATGTCACAAACCGATAATTATATTATATTTTACACTATTTCACAATGAGAAAAATCAAAACAATCAATGGAACAAAAATATTTGCTCAAGCTGAATCAGACAAAAAAAAAAAAAAAAAAAAAAAAAAAAAACAAGAACACAAACAAAAAAATGTAATGAAGTGGTGCATATTTTTTCTTCTTTTTTGTCCTCGCCGAACAACGAGACGAGAAAACCGGCGAATGTTGGTTCGTTACCGGCCTTCCAGCGGGACAAACTCGTATCGTATTTATCTGGACGAGGACACAGTTTACGGGGCGGTCTCGTCTGGCTCTTCCTCTGACTAGAAATTCTTCACAGTTCCTTCCACCGGTTTAGAATTCCTTCTCGCAGGTCTGTGATTCTTCCTAAAGGAACCAAGTGGCTTCCGGTTGAGAACCTCTGCTTAATGTGTGTCAGTTCGTGTTGAGTTGATTATCTGTCTGTCTATCTATCTGCCATTCTCTCTATCTGTCTGTCTATTTATATGTCTACCTTTCTGGCTCTATGATATATATATATATATATATATATATATATATATATATATATATATATATATATATATATATATATATATGTATCTATATCAGTCTATCTATATTTACGTATCTATATGTTTATATATATATGTATGCATATATTCATGCGTCTCTGTGTGAGAACATATATGTTCATACATACATACATGCATTGACATATATACTTATATGTGTACATGAATAAGTGAATAGATAGATAAGTAAATTGATAGATAGATAGATAGGTAAGCAAATGAATACATATAGGTATATATATATATATATATATATATATATATATATATATATATAATATATATATAGCAGACATGTAGATATGTATGTATATTCATAGATTTACTTCCCCCTCAGAAAACTCTCTCGCCACACACTTTTACCGAGAATCCCGTCTAATCGCAATGGCAGCAGACCGGCCGCGAGGCTCGCCACGGCACCAAGTAGATTATTATCCAGCGGCAGTTCAGTAGACCGGAGTCGACTCCCCAGTCCTCGATGGGCTTCAGCGGCCCCGGTGCAGCTACTCGGTCCCGGTACCGTCGCCATTCCCGGTTCGCCCCCCGGTGGTAATTAGGTTTTACGCCCTTGTAACGTGCCTTCCCCGCTGCTAAATGTCTCGCCCGACAACCCCCGTCTCACTGGTATCTCTGAAATGTCTTGGCGTCGATGCAGTTAAGATAACAGGACACGCGACCTGGAGGCTGAGGTTTTCGCTTGGAGTCGCCCCCCCCCCCCTGTGGAAATTTTCCATTTCAGGAAGGGAAATGGTCGCTGCTCTCTATGTGCTGCAACTCGGGACTTGTGAGGGGCTATTGCTCATGCACGGGGTTTCTGGTGTCGCGGTTAACACTCGGAGTACTCAAGGTTTCGCTGTAACCTTTTGGTATTGATGTCTGTACTTTTGGTATCATGTCACTTATCAGTTTTGGTATCAAGTCACATTAGTTTTGATATCACTGTCAGTAATGAGACAATATTGTCTATGAGGAAACGTATTATTGCCACTGTATCGTTATTCACACTGGGTATTGTCGCCAGGAGATCCTCTCTTGGGTATTATTGCTTCTTTAAAACCAAATCTGAGACCCTCTCCTCCAAAACAAACAAACAAACAAAGCAAGCGAATATCTATACCGCATCAACACAGACCAGTGAGTTGAGTTTTTTTTTAATCTGCTTTTTATGATTATTTTTCAGTCAGAGTGTGCATACTCCACGTGGCATTTGACCCATTTTCGTGATAATTACACTAATTTTGACCTCTTTTTTACTCTCTTAGAATGCATACTGTAAAGATCTGACAAGTGTATGTCGGATGGAATGCAGTTTCATTCACAAAATTATTTAAGAAAAATGGAGTTAAATAAGGAGTGTCTCTTATCCACTTCAGAGCCTTCTTCCAGGCGACTTTTTCCTTGTTTCATTTCAGTTTGGAGGATATTTCTTTCTTCGTCATTTATTCGTTTCTTTTTGCATTTGTCGAGTCTTTTTTGTGCCTTTCGCTGTATATTTTATTTTATTCTTCGCATTGTGGATTTCCTTTCGTATTTGGGCAAGCCTCGTACACTGTTTGTTCATTCTAAATCAGCATCGTTTGGTTTATGACGTGGATTTTTGTTGTCTCTCTGTCTGCCTGTATGTCTTTCTGTTTGTGTCTGTCTCTCTCTCTCTTTCTACCTGTCTGTCTTTTCTCTCTCTTCTCTGTCTACTGTCTGTCTTTCTCTCTCTCTCTCTTTCTCTGTCTGTCTGTCTGTCTCTTCCTCTCTCTTCTCTCTCTGCTTGTCTCTGTCTCTCCCTCTCTCTCCACTCGCTTTTCTTTCATTTCCTCTTTCTCTTTCATTCTTCTCCTTTTCCTCTTCATCATTACATATCCTTTCATTATATATCTACTCATCTTTCTCCATCCACTCTCGTTTACTTTCATGTCCTGCATTGTACGAGAAAAATATTCCCCTCCTTCTGCTTCCATATTTTTGTTGTTAATTTTTCCTCCTCATTTCTCTCATTCTCCTTCACTTCCTACTTCGGACTTCTGCTTTGCTCTTTTAGCAACGACTTTAGATTTGAATTATTCTTACTTAAAAATTTCCGTTTATTCTTTTATTCTCGTTGGCTTCTCTCTCCTTTCATTAATCTTTGTGTATGTACTGTTACACACACAGACACACACACACACACACACACACACACACCACACAACACCATACATACATACATACATACATACACACACACACACACACAACAACACACACACACACACACACACACACACACACACACACACACACACACATACACACAAACACACACGTGCAGATGTATTATGTCCAACATTCACCTGATATTATTAAGATCCACAAAATAGTGTGAGTTTATGTGGGAATTTAGATTTAATTTGTATTTTACTGTAGGATCAGTGCAGATGCATTCATATAACTACAAATTTACTAAGACCCATATATCCAAATATATCTATCCATCTATCAACCTTCAAATTTATCTTCCTATGTACTTTTTATCAATCTAAATATATATATCTGTACCTATCTATATGTCTATCTATCTATCAACCTATCTATCTATCTCAATATTTACATATATGGCTCTCCATCCTTCGTGACGTCCATCCGTATCCTCAAAATTCGCGCAGTTCGACCGTTCCGCATGACCCTCCCCCCCCCGCCCCACTGCGCCCCGGCCTCCCCACACCTGTTATCATTTATTCGGTGCTTTCTCGTCTGCGCTTCTGGATTATGAAAGCTCCCCCGCCGTCCTCATCTCCCATTCCCTTATTCCTTGGTTCCCTTCGCCCTCTGGTCAGGCTGGACCCTCCTCCTACCTCCTCTGCCCCCTTCAAGCCTCTCTCCTCCCTCCCTCCCTCAGCTTCCATACGCTTCCCTTCCTCCCCCGCCCCCTCCTGTCCTCCGGCTCCTCCGCCCCTTCCCTGCGTCCCCTCCCCCTTTCCTCTGTTCTTCCCTTCGCCCTCGCTCTCCCCGCGGCCGCGGTTGGTGCGGTCTGCGGGGGCAACAAAGAAGAATATTTGCGGCGTTCT
>NW_020868868.1:697902-702902 GCF_003789085.1 Penaeus vannamei
TGGGGGGGGGGGGGGTACGTGTGCTTGTATGGTGATGTGTGTGTGTGTGTGTAAGGGGGTTATGTGTGTGTGTGGGAGGGGTATGTGTGTGTGTGTGTGTGTAGGGGGGGGTTAAGTGTATGTGGGAGGGTATGTGTGTGTGTGTGTGTGTGTAGGGAGGGGGGTTAAGTGTGTGTGGGAGGGGGTATGTGTGTGTGTTTATATGTTGATGTGTGTGTGTGGGTGTGGGTGTGGGGGGGGGGAGGTATGTGTATTTGTATGTTGATGTGTGTGTGTGTGTGTGTGTATGTATGTATGTGTGTGTGTATGTGTGTGTGTGTGTGTGTGTGGTGTGTGTGTGTTGTGTGTGTTGTGTGTGTGTGTGTGTGTGTGTGGTGTGTGTGTGTGTGTTGTGTGTGTGGGGGTATGTGTGTGTGTTGTATGTTGAGTGTGTGTGGGGGTGTGGGGGGGAGGGTATGTGTGTTTGTATGTTGATGTGTATGCGTATTTGAGTGTGTGGTGAGGGGGAGTGTTTATGTGTGTGTGTTGATGTTTTTGTGTGCATTTGTTTGTTTCTTCTTCCTTTTTTCTTATTCTGTTTATCAAACATGGTCTTGCGTGTTGAGATGAGAAAAAGTGGACGAGGGGAAGTGAGAGAAAGGAAAGAAAATGGAGAAAGAGAGAGGCGGAGAAGAAACAAAAGGATCAAGGGGGAGTAACAAAGGGGAGGAAGGAAAAAAATAAGAAAAAAAAAGGTAAAATAAAAAAGAGAAGAAGAGAAAGAAAATCCCTGAAATGGACGAAAGTTAAGAAATGCAAACGAATGGCGATGGAAATGTAAATGGTTGCCATAAGAATATGGAAGCAGATGAGGGGAAGGGTGGAAGGGGACTGGCCTCCCCTATTCCCCTTCTTCCCCCCCCCACACCTTCTCCGTACTCACAATTCCTCCATCACCTCATCTCCCTTTCACCCCCCCTACACCCTCTCTCTCCATCCCCATCCCTTCCCTTCCCTCCATCGCCCTGTCATCCCCACCCACCCTCCTCATCCCTCAGCCTCTATCCTCATCTCCCATTTCCCTTCCCCATGGACCCCCCCCCCACCTCCTTTCCCCCCTACCCCCCACCTCCCTACCCCACCCCCACCTCCATTCCTCAGCCCTCCCACCCTCTATCCTTCCCCCTTCCCCCCACCTCCCTTCCTCTACCCTCCACCCTCAATCCTTCCCCCCTCCCCCCATTCTCCATCCTCTATCCTCACCCCACCTTAATCCCCTCCCCCTCCTCTCCCCCCTCCCCCCTCCTCCCCCACCCTCACCCTTCCATCCCCTCCCCCATCTCCCATCTCCCTTTCCCGATTTCAAAGTATCCCGCTGGCGTATTGTCTCCATGTCACGGGCACGTCTCCCTTTCCCGGGCTCTATAAGTGATCGGAGTGTAGTGCAATGTGTGTGGTATGGAGGATGGAGAGAGAGAGAGGGAGCGTGGAGGTAAGATGAGAGAGAGGGGTTGAGAGAGAGAGGTCAGTGAGAGGGAGAGCGGAGGGGAGAGTGAGACGAGAGAGGTAGAGTAGAGGAGAGAGGAGAGGAGGTTAAGAGTGAGAGAGAGAGGTAGAGTGAGAGAGAGGGTAGAGTTGAGAGAGAGGGGTAGAGTGAGAGAGAGAGTAGAGATGAGAGAGAGAGATACTTAGAGAGAGTAAGAGTGAGAGAGAGAGGTAGAGTTAGTGGTAGAGTGAGAGAGAGGTAGAGTAGAGTAGATGAGAGAGAGGTGAGCGAGAGAGAGAGGAGAGGAGAGGGGAGGAGAGAGGAGAGAGAGAGAGAGAGAGGTAGAGAGAGACAGCGAGAGAGAGAGAGAGAGAGAGAGAGTGAGAGAGAGAGAGAGAGAGAGAGAGAGGACAGAGAGACGCAGAGAGAGAGAGAGTAGAGTGAGAGAGATATAAGAGAGAGATGAGCAGAGAGAGAGTGAGAGAGAGAGTGAGTATGAGATAGACAGAGAGAGAGCACATACATACATAACATATACATATAGACAGAAAGGCAGATGGGCAAACAGACAGACAGAAAAACAGGCAGGCAGACAGACAGATAGATGAACAGACGGATGGCTATATAGATAAATAGACTGAAAGAGTGCAAGAAAGGTAAAGGCGGGGATGGATGTCACGCACAAACGCTCATCGACCAACTGAAACTACCATACGCACGCTTTCCAACCCGTTCACAATCACACTTACACATACTTGTCTCCAAGATGAAAGTCAAGCAAATGCGCGCGACGGAAATTCTTTACAGATGGCTTATTATTCTTCAGGGGTTATGGAGTTTCGGCAGCTCATGTTTTATGCAGTTTGTGATGAATATAGAGAGAACTGAAAACGAGAAAATATCAATGTTTTCGTAAATGGTGGACGTAGATTTATTGAGCATATGAGGCACCGGGAAGTGGCGTCAGCAGAGTAGCTACATTCCCTTTGTAGTACCGGGTACAGGTAGTATATTAACATATATAATCATCTGTTAGATCTGATGCTGAAATGTTTAAAGGATTGCACTATTGCATTCATTTTATTGTATTAACCCGTTTTCTGCGTCAAAAGTCGCAAATGAAAATGAGACGGTGCCGCAATAAAGCTGATGTCCGCAACAAGTGATGCCCCGCGAACAGTAGCTTTAGAGCAATTAACGTAACTTTTTGCACACTGAGGTGGTAATTATAAACTCTGGGGAAGGGGTGATTCATGCAGTATAGTGTACAGTGATGGTAGTTCAGCCATAGACTGCACAGGTCGCCATACCTGTGTAACATCCCTTCAGATTCAGTAAATATACACACTGCATTAATGGTATTTCAACTTCAGCCTCAAATTATGATTACCCCATGAATCGCATCGGGGGGAACGTTTTTATCAATTACATAAGGAAGAGATTCTTTCCATACATCGATTGCATTTTGGGGGGAACAATTCTTAACATTTCAGAAGAGAAAGCGTCCAGAAATTGAAATGATTAATGATAAAGACATACTGTAATTACATTTTCCATAACGATAGATTATCGTGTGTTTAAGTCATAGATGAAGTTTTATTCAGTTCTCATGTGAAACCGACAGACTGGCGGATTAAAAGGAGAGATTAATGTTCATCTCTTAGGATTGAAGATTTGATAATATGTTATTTCATGTGTGAAATTTTAGTATTGGTCTCAATCACATTTCTGCGGCATGAATGATAATACATTCTCTCTCTCTCTCTCTCTCTCTCTCTCTCTCTCTCTCTCTCTCTCTCTCTCTCTCTCTCTCTCTCTCTCTCTCTCTCTCTCTCTCTCTCTCTCTCTCTCTGTCCCTCTCTCTCACTCACACTCTCACTCTCCCCCCCCTCTCTCTCTCTCTCTCTCTCGCTCCTTATCTCTCTCCATCTCTCACATTTTCTCTCTCTCTCTCTCTCCATCTATCATTCTTTCTCTCTCTCTCTCTCTCTCTCTCTCTCTCTCTCTCTCTCTCTCTCTCTCTCTCTCTCTCTCTCTCTCTCTCTCTCTCTCTCTCTCTCTCTCTCTCTCTCTCTCTCTTCTCTCTCTTCTCTCTCTCTCTCTCTCCCTCTCTCTCACTCACACTCTCACTCCCCCCCTCTCTCTTTCTCTCTCTCTCTCGCTCCTTATCTCTCTCCATCTCTCACATTTTCTCTCTCTCTCTCTATCTTCTCTTCTCTCTCTCTCTCTCTCTCTCTCTCTCTCTCTCTCTCTCTCTCTCTCTCTCTCTCTCTCTCTCTCTCTCTCTCTCTCTCTCTCTCTCTCTCTCTCTCTCTCTCTCTCTCTCTCTCTCTCTCTCTCTCTCTTCTCTCTCTCTCTCTCTCTCTCTCTCTCTCTCTCTCTCTCTCTCTCTCTCTCTCTCTCTCTCTCTCTCTCTCTCTCTCTCTCTCTCTCTCTCTCTCTCTCTCTCTCTCTCTCTCTCTCTCTCTCTCTCTCTCTCTCTCTCTCTCTCTCTCTCTCTCTCTCTCTCTCTCTCTCTCTCTCTCTCTCTTTCTCTCTCTGTTTCTTTATGTATTCATTTATTTACTATCTGTATCTATATGTCTATTCCTCAGTCTATCTATCTATGTATATAATGCATGATAATAATAATTATAATAACAATAATGATAATATTATCATTGTTAATAAAGATATTGATAATCAAAATTATGATATTGATAATGATTATAAATGATGATGATAATGATGGTGATGATAATGACATGGAAAAAATAATAATGATCATAATGATAATAATGATTAAAATAACAGAAATGATATTAGTAATATGATATATAATATGATAATAATATAATAATCATAATAATGAATAATAATGATAATGATAATCAATAATGATAATAAGGATAATAATGATAACAAGAATAGAAATAATCATAACAATCAAAATAATAATGAAAATAATGACGAGACTAGTAATGATAATAATGGTAATGATTATATTAGCATTAATGTTAGAGATGATCATAATGATGAAGATAATAATAATAATAATAATAATGATAATGATAATAATAATAATGATAATGATGATTAATGATAATAGCAATAAAAAAATGATAATGATGATGATGATAATGACATCAGATGATAATAAAAATAGTAATAATGATAATAACAATTGTAATGGTAACGATAATAATCATGATAATAATAATGGTATTGATAATAACGATAGTAAAGATAAAAAATAATAATGAAAATAATGACAACACCAATAATAATAATAATAATGACAATCAATAGATGATATATATAGTAATAATGATAATGATAATAATATATGATAATAATGATGATATAATAATATGATGATAATGATAAATAATGATGATAATGAATGATAATAATGATAATGATAAAATGATAATAGTAATGAAAATGATGATATTAGTGAAAATAATTATGATTATTACAACAATAATAACAATACCAACAATGATCATGATGGTAATAATAATGATGATAATAAAAATAATAGTAATGATAAAAA
>NW_020868868.1:715402-716984 GCF_003789085.1 Penaeus vannamei
TGAGGCCAGTGAGGCGAGGGAGGCCAGATGAGGCCAGGGGAGGCGAGGGGAGGCCAGGGGAGGCCAGGGAGGCGAGGGAGGCCAGGTGAGGCGAGGGGAGGCCAGGTGAGGCGAGGGGAGGCCAGGTGAGGCTAGGTGAGGCGAGGGAGGCCAGGTGAGGCGAGGGAGGCCAGGTGAGGCCGAGGGGAGCCAGGTGAAGGCGAGGGAGGCCAGGTGAGGCCAGATGAGCGAGGGAGGCCAGGGGAGGCCAGGTGAGGCGAAGGAGGGCAGGTGAGGCCAGGAGGCAGGGAGGCCAGGGGAGGCCAGGTGAGGCGAGGGGGAGGCCAGGTGAGGCAGGTGAGGCGAGGGGAGGCCAGGAGGCCAGGTGAGGCGAGGGAGGCCAGGTGAGCCAGGTGAGGCGAGGGAGGCCAGATGAGGCCAGGTGAGGCGAGTGAGGCGAGGGGAGGCAAGAGAGGTCTCTATGGTGCTCGTGAGGATGAGGAGAAACCGCTCTTTCTCTCTCTCTCTCTCTCTCTCTCTCTCTCTCTCTCTCTCTCTCTCTCTCTCTCTATATATATATATATATATATATATATATATATATATATATATACACACACACACACACACACACCACACACACACACACACACACCACACACACCACACACACACACACACACACACACACACACACACACACACACACGTGAAATATGCATGTGTGTATGTATGCACATATATGATAAGGATATTGGATTTGGTTGCTTTGACCTAACAGGAGGCGGCGCTGGCCCCGCCCGAGAGCCTCCTGCCGGAGCGGAGCGGCGACGAGGGCGGCCCACGTGGCCGGCCCCAGACATCCCAGGAACGCGGGGATCGCACGGGGCAGATTCCAGAGCTGTTGCCGTTGTGCTTCAGCATGATCGCCGTCGCCCTGTGTGCACAGATGACTGTCTCGATTTCTCGGAAGGCACCGAGGGCGTCGCTGCCTTTTTGCGGGTCTCGCTGCCCTCCCTTCGTGTCTCGTGTGCATTGTACACCATGTACACATTCATACACAATATTCGTGCAATTTATGCTTGTATGTATGCATTCATATACCTCAATGTGCACATGCAGCAACAAACCCAGCGCCCCATGAAGGTCGGGGCAAGCCCATACACCCAGACGGGCCTTCAAGCACGCGGATTAGCCGAAGTAATTGTTATTGGGCGTAATGAGGGAGCGCGCCAGCCCCCGGACGGTGGCGGTCCGCGGCCGGGCTCGCACCTGTCATTACTGCGCTGCTCTTGTCCCTACGGTGTCCCGCCGGGGAGTTTGCTCCACCGGGATGTCTGTGCACTGTGTAATTAGTGTTCTACGCTTTTCGCGGCGGTGCCCTTGCCTTGAGGGCGTTGGTTTTAGGACGTGCTGGCTGTACTGCATGCCCTGAATGCCTTATTGGATAGCTGAGGTGTGACCAGATATGCAAATGAGGAAACTTGAAACTTTGGATTTATTTGCGGGCCTGCAGGACCTGGATTATGGGAGGTGGAAAGACCTTACCATTTCTTACGAGAACAAATTACACACTCTGCGCTGAACACTAAACAGATTATGG
>NW_020868868.1:719584-722084 GCF_003789085.1 Penaeus vannamei
TTTACCTGACGAATCATCATCTTTACGTATTCACATAACAGGGCTCAGCTGAAGCCACCGTGTAAAATTCATAACCAGCATAAAAAAAAAAAAAAAAAAAAAAAAAAAAAAAAATCAGGTTTTGGCATTGAAAACTTTTATGTCTGAAGTGAAGCACTGTTTAGTAAAAAGGGTATTATCCGAATGATACATTTTAAAAGCTCTTTTAATGCTCTGGAGGGAGCGAACAAATCCCTTTTACATATTTATGCGCCGAGAGAAAACAACCACTTGAACGTAATTAACCCCAGCACTGCCACTGATGAAGGTCGCAGCATGAAGTGAGATCATATTTGCTTCACTCTGTCACGCAAATTTGATTACAGTCAAGAAAGGTGAATTTCGAGTTCAAAAGACCATCGCAATTTCATCATAGATGTGCAAATAGGAAGACAAACTAACAGACTTTATGTTCCTCATCAAAAGACTGCATACGAAAGTGCTCAGCCACGACGCCAACGCTGTGTCTCGCTGTGGAGTCCCCGACCTGGCCTGTTCTGATTCTAGCTCTGCTTCGTTTTGCAAGCGCCGAGGCAGACACTGGCAGAGGCACCGACTCTTGCCGTCTGGGAAAACTCTATACACATCTTAAAAGGACCAATGTTTATATAGGGATGATCTTCAGTACAAGAAGGTTCATGTGACGCTCCTTGTATGCCTTCACGGGTATTTACATACAATATATAAATTTATGTATATATATATATATATATATATATATATATATTATATATATATATATATATATACTACATAAATGTATTATTATATATATATATATATATATGTATATATATATATATATATATATATATAATATATATATATATATATGTATGTATATATGTAAATATATATATATATATATATTTATATATGTGTGTGTGTGTTTGAGCATGTGTGTGTGTGTGTGTGTGTGTGTGTGTGTGTGTGTGTGTGTGTGTGTGTGTGTGTGTGTGTGCGTGTGTGTGTGCATAGATATAGAGGAACACCCCCACTGCGTGCCGCAGGGGAGGCATCGAGCAACTGCCTCGCGCCGGGAGTCAATGGCCGTCCCAGGAGTTGCATAAGGAGGCGCGCGGCCGCCGACACCCGATCCTCAACGCCCTCACCGCAGAGTTAGCGGCACTTGACGCCCGGGAGAGGCACACCCCGACAGCTGCCCAGGGACTCCACCGCCTCTCATTCAGGCCACTAACCGCGGGTGGAAACTGCCTCCGTGTCCCCAGCGCGAGCGAGCCCGCTGGCCGACCCGGCCCGGATGCCCCGAGCGGCGCCAGACCAGAGCCTTCCGAAACGAAAAGCGGCACGGCGTGCACGTCCTAATGATTCTTTCATGGCTGTTTCTTAAGTGGTTTGCTCACAAGAGGATTATTAGTATTAGTATTATGACTATCATTATTATAATTATTGTTATCATCTGCTTGTTTGTACCACTATTAAAATCAGTATTGTCAGCCCTAATCATCTTTATCATTGACATCACCATCATTATCATTGATATTATCAAGATCATAAGCACTGACTTTATCGTGATTAACAGTCATATCATTATCACTAATTTGTTAGATATTTGTTGATCATATTTCCCAAAACAGAATCAAAAAATCATATTTCCCAAAACAGAAAAAAATTGAATTTCAATACATTATATGAACATAGAAACAGATGCAGAACACTCCATCACTGTTCCATGGTGGTCTGCTATCATTCTGGGTATCTTAATCGTCACTGGCATCATAACTCTACAGCTTCCACAGTTTCTACATATTAACTAGCTGTATCCTAGTATCAGCTCCTTCCCATAACTTTGAGTAACGGAAAAGCACTCGCGATCTCTCCATTCCGGCCGGGGCTTTGGGATCATCCCTCCGCTGCCACCAAATTAGCTTTTCGTCTTATTGCTGTCATCTTATTGTTATCATTGTTGTTGTCATTATTATTATCATTATCTTTAGTAATATCATAATCGTTATCATCACCATTATCATTATTATTGTTGTTGCTATAATTCTTATCATTGATTATTATAGCATTACTATTATCATTACTATCATTTTACTGTTGATGACATATACATCATTACTATTATTGTTATCATTATTATTATTATTTTAATATTACTATTACCATTATCATTACTATGACTATTATTACTATGATCATCATTTTAACTAATATCATTATTCTTATTAACATTATCATTACCACAATTATTTGATCATTATTATTACCATTCCTATCATCACTATGATTATTGTAGCTATCTGCCATTTATTATAATTTATTCTACTATTATACCAATATATTTCGTTAATAATATCAACATGATCATCACCACCATCAAATCGAAGCTCTCCAGACAGGCCGCAGCTCTGCCTTTGTTCTAACAAGACACACTATAGTCATTCAATGGAACAGACTGATAAGAATCTCTGGCTTGCTAAAGATTACAGTTTTC
>NW_020868868.1:729584-732084 GCF_003789085.1 Penaeus vannamei
AATTGGACCTGGACAAGTTGTCTGGACGAGCAAGACGAGGAGTTCCGAACGCAGCAATAGTGGCAGGGACACCTTGCATTTCTCCCTCGAACTGCAATATCAATCATTGTGTTATACTACGGTATATCTGTACATGGTGTGCCAAAACAAATATTTGAAACATGAATATGTAGCATAGAACATACTTTATACATTATCTGACTAATGGCAGCTAATATATCGAAATCTTTTCGGAGTACAGGGAATTTATAACCACTACACATAAGGCATCAGAAACCTTGTCTTGTGCTGTTGAATGTATCAGGCTTGGAGATGTGGAATTCGCACACAACCCGGCCTTGAAAGGTCTTAATATATCTTGTAGCTGTTCTTTAGTTGCTGGCATCTCTTCCTAAACAAATCTGCCCTGTAGACAATTTTCCACCATGCCTGGAATCTGTAAAATAAGTTCCTTTTGAATATTCCAAAAGGACAACTTATTAATGTGAGAGGCCCCTGGTCTTTGATCTAGCCTTGGTGTACCTGTATATGACCTCATCTCAAAAATATTTAGTTCCTGAAATGCGATCAGTTGGCCCTATTTTGGAACATCTTCCCTTTTCTCAGGGAGGACAATACAAACTGTCAACCTGTTTTTAGACAGAAGAAACGACTCACAGTCCTTGCAATTTCGGCCAAACACTTGAATGGTCCTCTCAGAAACGGAGTTAGGCTTGAGGTTATATAATATGAGGAACTACATGAACATCAGTATCCACAGAAAGTATTTCAAATAAGAAATTCGATTGCTATACATTACTTAACTTTTGTTTACCAAAACAAGAGATGTGTCCCATAGCAACAGCACCGTCATCGTACATTATTGATGATGTCTCTTAATGTAGGTGTCAACTTTAAACTTCACATAGTGTCTATCTCTTGTTTTCTAACAACAGTATTGCAACAATACTGCAACTTACTTTTTATTCTAGGTTCTACATCACTCAGAAAAAGAGTATACCTATTATGCAAAAAATGAACAAGTTTGTGCGTGGTTCTCTTATTAATTCAAAAACAAAAATAATAATTGTCAAATAATCGGACTGCATCATGTATTCCCCGGGATCTCTGGCAAATGCTGATATTCGCTCCGGCAAAGGCGAACATTTCACCACCTAGAATCCCCTTGCACAATAGAGCTCGAGCTGGTTCTATGGCATATCTCATTTGCCGCTATGCAAAGGTAGATGAGATAAACAGTTACTTGAAGAAAGGCTTGTTTTTATTGACATTGTCAAACTTGAAAATTATTTTACTAATGCTTTTTATCACGTCGGTTACTTTTATCATTGAATTTGTGTTATTGATATCTATGTTATCTAATTCTTCTTGATAAATTATCCATCCTCCTATATTGGACCATTTTTTTCTTTCATAAAAGTTTTATCGTTGGGACTACTATCTTTACCAGGAGGTGGTCACCTCCTGTAATTATGCTTGCTTTAATTTCTAGTTCTGGGGTTCCTGTTACTAAGTCAACTGTTTTCCCTGCTTTAGGGTCAATTCTGGTGGTTTGTCCAGTGGAGGTTTGCATCATTAACCTGTTTTAGTTTATCAAATTGAATATTTTTTACTCGTTTAGTTGTTTTTGAGTTTATTTTTGAGTTCCATAAAGGATGGTGAACAATGAAGTCTTCTATTGTCAGTTTGGGTTTTTCTAGCTGGTTTATAAAATGTTCTACTTCGTGTTCTATTTTGTGACAAGGGATATAAATAATTAGTAAGCTTAACCATTTTTTCTTGTAGCTAATCTTTACAGCTTTTGTCTCTATTTTTCTGTTTTGTCTCTCTAAGGTTAATCTGATAATGAATGCTATTTTGTATACATAAAGTTAAGCCATCTCCCCTTTGTTCTCTTTATCTGATCTTCGTTTCGTAATTTTTGTTAGCCAAGTTTCGCAGTTTGCGAATACCTATTCTATTCTAATCTTTTTCTTCACTATGGATCTGGCATTCCAGAGAATTAGTTTATTCATTTATGTACTCTAATGTTTCTTTTAACCTCGGGGTTGCTTTTGTTCGTATTTATGTATTTCATTAATTGTAGTTATATTTGATTTATGTTTAGATTTTTTTTCAATTTTTATCGATGTGTTTTTTCATCTTTGTTTTTTCTTTGCTTTGCTGTCGGGGTCTTATTTAGTGATGTTGGAGTGTCTATGTTACTGGGGAATTTTCGTGTTATCCATGTTTTGCTCGTGTGTTCTTTTTTCTTTTTTATTGTTTTGATTTTCCTGATGGGTTTGGTGTGGTGTGTTTTGTTAGTTTTTTTTGTATGTGATATATATATATATACACACGTACATATGTAGATATAGAATATGAATACATTTATACATTCATATGTATGTGTATAAATATGTATGTATATATATATATACATATATGTATGTATGCATGCATATGTGGTTGTGTTTATATATATGTATATATGTATGTGTGTGTGTCACACACGATTTGC
>NW_020868868.1:761181-766181 GCF_003789085.1 Penaeus vannamei
TTTACTGGGGTTTGTTTTTTCTTTTTTCCCTTTCATTAACTTTATACATTTTATGTATTTTTTTCATTCATTTACTTAAATGATTTCTTGTGAAAAAAGTGGAAATGAAGATTCGTTTTTTTTTTTTTTTTTCTGTATACTAATTTTATGTTTTTTTTTCTTTTTCTCTCTCTCTCAAAAAATCAAAAATTTATTGACAGAACTAACCTAGACCTTTATTTTGATGCATAATAGTAATACATTCAACCGCTTTACTCATTACAATAAGTTATTAACTTTGAATGCGATTTCCTCAACTAATATTTTGGGGATAAGCCCCTCTTGCATATGAGACCTTATATATAGATAGATAGATACATACATACATACATACACACATATATATACATATATGTTTGTACGTGTGTGTGTGTATGCAAGTATTTTTGTTTGGATATGTATTGTGTATCCACATTACCCAGTATCTTGTCAACAGATTGTCATTGCAGAACAATGGTACATATTTTATTTTTCATGATTTCATTTCCCCAAGAAGAGCCTTGCCCCCATAAGTTTGCCTTGCTTTCCACAGGAGGCAGAGGGAGCCCAGCATGTACAAGAGGCTCTCCTCCCACATCTCTTCCATCGACCTTCCTGACCTTCCTGACTTGCCGGATGCCTTCCGTGAGACAGCCTCGCGCGTTGAGTCTGCCCTCCAGCATGCCCGCAGCTCCTATGAAAGCCACACACGCAAGGAAAAGACTGAGAAGAAGGGGAGTGAGAAGTCTGACTCCAAGGAGGAGGCAGAAGCAGAAGAGGAAAGGGGGGAAGGGGAGACCTTGGAGGACAAAGATTCAGAGGAGGACCTAAGGTAGCAAGAGAGTGAGGCAAGGGCAGATGCATGGCAGCCTCCTTGACAGAAAATGCTGCTATCAAAGACTGTGTTTTTTCATCTTAGGATATGGGAGTTAAAGAAAAGAAAACTAAAGAGAGAACAAGATTTTTTTTTCTTTTGGTGAAATTAGGGCTCCTGAGAAAGTATAGTGAAAGATGTAGATTGCAGAATCTATGAAGTTTTTGTTTTTCTGTTAGCAATTATGCTCATGTTTTTTCTTTTTTCTTTCTTTCTTTTTTTTCTTTTTTTTCTTAAGGAAGATGTAGTTCTACTTATTCTTTAGAGATTAGAGACCCAGTACATGAGCTTTCTAACATTATTCACATGCTACACTGGAAGTCATAAGCTTTCTAACATTATTCAATTACTGCACTGGAAGTCTCCTCATGATAGTTGTTCATTTAAAGAATTTTGGTGTATCAAAGAATTTTATTTATTCATGCTGAAAAAATATTTTTGATGGTGCTGTGCAGTTCTCATGTTTCCTTTATCCAAGGAATTGAGTTTGACATATATGTAACATCAGGCAAATGGAAATTAGACATGTATTTAGGTTTTCTTTACTTTTATCTAGTCATTCCTGATACTTGTATAAGGGAAAACAACATAACCTACTTAATTATGGTTGTACATTGGAATAATTTTTTTCTCTCTCCCTTTTCTTATATTATAACAAATTGGTGAAGACCTTTTAATGATTCACTTATTAATCTTGATTTCTTACAAATCTAATTCTGTTTATAGTAAACTTACTTCAGTACATTGTGCCTGATAGTACTGCTCTTGTTAAAATGCCTAGTGCACTTTTCCATACAGTGGTATGAGTGCAGTACATTTCAGAGGGGAAGGAAGATACTAAACATATAGATATTACAAATAACAAGACTTCAAGAACATGATGTGTATAGACCTGAGGTGGTATTTTCATGAGTTTTATTGTTGAAACGTAGCCTAGTATTTATTATAGTATTTATTAATTAATTTATTTATTTATGTTTTTTGATATTCTTAAACCTAGTAGCTAGATTTATTTGTGCCTGAATTATATTTCTTATGTGGATACAACTACATTCTCCAAATTAACTTCACAGAAATGGAATTACAAGCTGTATAAAGCCATGTGTTTTTATTGTTATTTGAAATACATCCTGTGGAAATGTCAGTGAGAAAGTAATAACTTGTCTAATAGTAGAAAAAAACCATAATGCACAAACCAGATTTATTGAAGAAAGTGAGATAGCAGTTTTGGAATTGTCCTCGATGCCATCTTCAGACCCCAAGATGGAATCGAGGACAATTTTGAAACTGTTGTCTCATTTTCTTCAATAAATCTAGTTTGCGCATTGCAGGTTTTTCTACCATGGTATCAACATGGCAGAGTGTTTTTCCATTCAACTTGTCTAATCTGTTTCTGTCTTCTAAGAAAAGCTATTAAATGACAATAAAAAATTATGGAACTTTTCCAGGTGGTTTCATTGTTGATTTTGTAATCCCATATAAGATATTTGAATATTAGTGATAAAAAAATGAAATTTAAATTTGTATCTATATGGAAGCAGCATTTATAAATGATGAGGGTCATTTTTCAGCGTAGTGTCTTATTGCACTCATATTTTGCATTCTTTAGATAGTTTCAGAAAAAAAAATTCTTCTGGAACTCCAATAAACAATATATTTTTGTGGGTGCATAGGCACATACACATATATATGTCATCTTGAACTCCATCTTGGTCTTGTCTACTCTGAAGATTTTATGTCCTGTTGATTACAACTCTAATAACCACATTGCTATAATTATAAAATAATAACATAAAAGTATTTTTTAAGGAAAAAAAGTTTGGCAAACATTATTTTACAACAGCTGAGAAACCATGTGTAATCTGGAAGTTGAAATGGAGTGAAAATGGAAGTCATAAAAGAATGAGAACAGCTAAGCATATTGTTATACCTTACCTTCCACATATATGTTATAAACTTTTTGAAAATCAGAATCTGTGCCTTATACATACTATTGAACCAAACTATGGAGTATGACTGTAATACTATACTAAAAGACATAAGTCCATAGAAAACTTCTAAACAACCCAATTATTCAAAGTACTGAAATACATACTGTCAAGTAGATAGATGTCTGTAGGGATTTCTAAACTCTCCATACTAAACTATATTGCAAGAGATTCACACAGACATATTTCGTTCTTGCCAATTATCTTGCTGCAAGCTATATTTCTACTGATGTTACAGGGAAGGTCACACAAAAAATAGTTTTTATAGTCAAAATGTATTTTAAAAATGCAATACAATGACATAAATTTATTACATTCGTTATTCATCTTGGAGCTGTGATACCACCATTGCATGCTTTGGACGCTGTGGGATGCACGCAAGTGTAACTTTAATGCCCGAACTGGGCAGAACCATGGTTAGTGGGTCACACTGCACCTGCCCGATGTGAAAGTTATGGCAGTTCAGAGATTTTAAAGTCCATTGTGAAACCTGTGTACCGCCTAATTCAGACTCGGTAATGCGCTGATAAGAGCCAGGATCTATATCTGACTGACTCTCGCAAAGGTCTCTTGTCATTTCTGCCACATACAATATGGAACACGGGAATGTACTCTCCGTTAGTTCATCAGGGTTTTTTTCTTGACTACTTTGATTTGATACTGTTTCCTTGTACTTTTTTTGCTCTCTTTCCTTGTTCTTCTGATCATACTTTACTTTATCTTTGGTCCTTTTTCTGCCTTTGTTTTTTCCTTTTGTTTTTCTTCCTTTGTTTTTTCCTTTTGATTTTCTTCCTTTGCCCTTTTCCCTTCTTCGCCGATTTTCGTTTTTTCTCTTTCCCGGTTTCTTGTTTTTCCTTCGTTTCATCCCCTTGCTCTTTACGTTCTTTCTCCTTTTCTCTGTTTCTTTCTTTCTATTTTGTAGTCGGACGACCTCCACTTCGATCTGCGAACCCATGACGAGGGAGTGGTCGCTCTGAGCTCCCTGTCCACTCACTATTTCGTACCTCTCTGACCTCCTGCGTCCATCCGGTAGTTGAGTTTCAGCAGCAAAGTTCTTGTTGCTGTCTTCATGAACGTACGTTTTGTTCCCCATAGACGCCTGGAGTGATCCTGGAGCGGCAGATATTCGGGACACGAGCAGGATGGCAACCATCACTGACAGGAGCTCAAAGATTCTTTGTGTCGATTGTCTGTCCATATCTGGAGGGTGATGCCATCAGCGCTTCGATCCAGGTTCACTGTGATAGTCCTGGGTCACCAAGTAAGGAAACCTCGCTATCAGCTTCCTACGTATATGTTCAGTCCTGCTTTTGTGTCCCAGTTTCGACGTCCGAGCCTATGCAGTAAGAGAAAAACGTCGAAATGGATAATTCGACTTGGGAAGATATCATGTACCGTGAAGCAAGGTTAAGAGGTGTGATATAGTTCACAAGCAAAGGGCGACTGTCCGCCAGACATCGGTAAGTGTCATATAAATATGTGTTTTACAGAGCAGACTTTATGGTCTTTTAAACAATTTGGTGCGAAAAAGGACATCCGACTATAATATTTTATCCCGTGGGAAACTCAAGACAAAAAAGGGAAGCCCGTCGTTTTTTTTCTTTTTTCATTATTGTCATTGCTCTACACTTCTTATATTTTTTTCTCCTTCACTTCCATTACGTCCTCCCCTTCTTCTTTCTCCTCTTACATATCCTCATTTAGCTTTCCTTCTCCCCTTTCATAATCCTCCGCCTCTACTCGCAGTCCTTCTCCTTTTCCTCATGTTCCTTTTCCTGCTTTTCATTTCCTCTTCCTCCTCCGCGCTTTCCTTTTCCATCTTTTATTCCTCCTCCTCCTCTTCCTCTTTCTTCTTTTTTTTCCTCCTCCTCCTCCATTTCTTCCTCCTTATCCTTTTCCTTCTTTTTTCGCTATTACCTTTGTCTTTTTCTTTTCTCTCTCTCCTCTTCATCATCATCCTCTTCCTCCTTATCCTTTTTAGTTTTTACTTTTCCATTGTTGTCATTGTTCTAATTCTCCTTTTCTCTTATTAATATTATTACTCTTCCTCCTCTTCTTCTTCCTACTCCTCCTACTCCTACTCCTCCTACTCCTCGTCCTCTTCCTCTTCTTTATACTCC
>NW_020868868.1:768681-776181 GCF_003789085.1 Penaeus vannamei
TCTTTTTCTTGTTCTTGTTGTTCTTAGTTGTCATTATTATCATTATTGTTATTATTATTATTGTTGATGCTGTGATTATTATTATTATCATTACCTCCGCCAAGAAGATTTTTTGTAGCAGGATAACCCAGAAGGTATGGACAGATCTCTTTGCAATTTTTACCCGAGGTGTATCTCAGCCCAGTTTAATGGTGGTCCGTATGCAGGACTTTTTTAATGGTTGCACCAGTTGCTCCTTTTGCAAATTATTAGCATTGCGAACGAGGGACAACTTTTTGGCATTTGAATTATTATAATCCTATTGCCTTGGCGGAGGTATGCGCTCTCTGAGTGTTTCTAGGGATCATAATTATCATTAGTATTGTTGTTGTTTTTGTTATTGTTATTATCATTATCTTTCTGAAGGTCATTAGTATTTTCATCGTTATTATTGTAATAGTTATCATTATCATCAGTCATACTATCTATATTATTGATATTATTACTGTAGTATTATTTCTTTAATTATTATTTTTGTCTTCGCATTTATTACTGTTCTTATTGTTCGTTTATTTCATTGTTTTTTTTTCTTATTACTATTATCATAACTGCTATTGTTCCCATTGTTATATTTTGTTGTTACCATTATCATTATTGACAGTATGTTTGTTATTACCTTTATCATCAGTAGTAGTAGTAGTAGCTGTTGTGATTATTCCTATTATTATTATTATTATTATAACTATTATTATCATTGTAATATTGTTATTATTATCATATAAATCATTATTATCAATTTGTTATTATTATTATTATTATTATTATTATTATTATTATTATTATTATTGTTATTATTATTATTATTATCATTATTATTATCATCATTATTATTGCTTTGCTGTTATCTGTATCAGTTATTATTATTGTTATTATTATAATTATCATTATTTCTTCGTATTATTATTATTATTCATCTTCTTTTTCTTCTTCTTCGTCATCATCTAATTCTTCTTTGTCTTCTTCTTCTTCTTCTCCTTCTTCTTCTTCTTCTTCATCATCACCTTCTTCTTCTTCTTCTTCTTCTTCTATATCTTCTTCATCATCTTATTATTATTATTATTAATCGTCTCCGTATTCTTCTTCTTATTCATCATCTTCTTCTTCTTCATCTTCTTCTTCTTCTTCTCCTACTCCTTCTTCTTCTTCTTCTTCGTCATCACCACCTTATTCTTCTTCGTCGTCTTCTTCTTCTTCTTTATTTTCTTCTTATTCTTCTTTATCAATTTCTTCTTCTTCGTCTTCTTCTTCTTCTTCATTTTCTTCTTCTTCTTCCTCTTCTTCATCATCTTCTTCTTCGTCTTCTTCTCCTTCTTCATCATCATCATCTTCTTCTTCTTCTTCTTCATTTTCTTCTTCTTCTTCTTCTTCTTCACCATCTTCTTCTTTTTCATCACCATCATCATCATATTATTATTATTGTTATTATTATTATTATTATTATTATTATTATTATTATTATTATTGTTATTATTATTATTATTGTTCACTATCATAATCTTATTATTATTATTATTATTATTATTATTATTATCATTATTCACCATCATCATCATCATCATTATCATTATCATCATCATCATCATCATACATCATCCACCACCACCACCACCACCACCACATCATCATCATCATCATCATCATCATCATCATCATCATCATCATCATTATCATCATCATCACCATCACCATCATCATCATCATTAGTAGTAGCAGTAGTCGTAATATCATTATTGTCATTGCTATCATCATCATTGTATCATTATTATTATTGTTATTATTAGTAGTTTTATTATTATGATTATTTTAATTATTTGTTATTATTATCATTATTTGTTATTATTATCATTATTATTGTTATTATTATCACCATCGTCATCGTCACCATTACCGTTATTATCATCTATATTATACGGTGTGTGTGTGTTTTTGTTTCGTGTACCTCTATGAGCTTGTTTTTTCTTTTTTTATGGCAGATGTTTGTTTTTCATTTACTTTGTGCTTATTTGAGCTGAATGTTTTTATGTGTTATGTGCGTATGTAAATTGTATGGATTTTATGTATCTGTTTTATATGCCTTGTATTTTATATATGTGTCATATGCGTCTGTTGAATGTATGAGATTTATGTATCTTGCATGTATGTGGACTACATGTGTTTTACGTTATATGTATGTACGTGACCTCAATGTGGTTTATTTATGTATCATGTGCGCATGAGCACTGTATGAGCTTTATGTAACATGTGCGTCTGTGAGTAGTATGTATTTTATGTATCATGTGCGTATATGAATATGTGTTTTATGTGTCGTGTGCGCATTTGAATTGTGTGTTTTACGTGCCATACATGTATTAGAATTTCTATGGGTTTTGTGTACTATGTGCATCGACCACATTCGTATGTGGAACGCATTCGTTTTGTAACCCATGCGCGTAATGAAATTTGTGTTTTATGTGTCATGTGCGAAAGTGAATTATAAATGTTTTGCTATGCGTCTGGAAATGATGTATGCTGTATCATGTATGTATGTATCATGTGAGTGTGGACTGCATATTGACATACTATTGTTTCTTATTTTGTTTTGCGAATTCAGTTAATCCTCATGCATGAAGCCGCTTCCCTCCGAGACGACCCTCTGCCACTTCAGCCAGCAAGTTCGTCCAGACAAGAGAGAGCTGAAGACAAGGGGTGAGCAGAAACCTAAAGCCAAGATTCGTGTTCTGTCTTATAAGGAAAGTGGAAAGAAAGATTCGGGTCAGAAGACGTTTTCTGCGATGACGAAAGCGGAGATGCTCATCGCTCCTTTCCTATTACGGGCGATTTCGAACGTTTTCGGCGCTGCTCTCGTAATTTAAGCGGATATCCGTCATCAGCGCATCGTTTGAAGGATATTTTATATACCTTAAACCAGCCTTTATATTTTCCTCTTTCCAGGGTGACTTTCACTGCAGGACACCCCTGAGAAAACTACTTTTATTGGAAGAAGAGTCAACAGTTCCGGATGTAAAGAGGTATACCCTGGCACCCCTGGCTCAGACCCTGGGTACTTACACCATTCTACTCGACGTTTCGGAATATTGCTACTACTACTACCAGTGATATGGATAATACTATTAAAGCTGATGGCCAGTCCCATTCATATTTCGCAAAAAGATCTTTAGTATTATTTAGTGGCTCACAAAGTAATTTAGTCTTATAAACGCCCGAGGTACACTCAGCCGCAGAACCAAATACGAATTCCACAATAACGCGGAGAACAATTAACAAGCATCATGACGTCACAGCAGATGATGGGCGGATGCTGCTCTGATAGGTGATGTGGGATCGACTACATCTTTTATTCTGTTTATTTATTATTGCTATTATTATTTCAGTTTAAGCTACTTTTCGGGCGAGCTTTGTTTTACGGGCGTCGACAATGATGAAGTAGAAGATCCGGACAGAAAGCAGGAAAGGGCGCGAATGGATAAATAAATCAAGAAAGGAAGCAAAGGGGTAAAAGACAGAGCGTGAAAATGAATGGGAGAATAGAGAGAAATCACGAGTGAAATTAAATATAAGATTGGATGAAACAATCGCCAAGTGAAGGAAGAGGTGGAAGGGATAAATTTCCTTTTTTTGTTTCCTCAAATGATGGAGTTAAGTTTGTCCCAAAAGAAGTTTAAAAGAAGACAAGCACAACATGCATTCACATCATATAGTATGTGTTACATATAAAACAGTTTTCTTTTTTTTTTTGCATGCATTTTTTTCTAATCCTTTTTTTAGCATCTCTAAAATTGTTGTTTTTTGTTTATTTTTTGCGCGCATATAGTAATCACATTCAGCAACCATTTTTGGTTTTGTTATAGTCCACAGATTTGTCAAAATGCATTTGCATAACTATAGGATTTGTGTGGGATTATGTGACGTAATCAATATTATTGTCAAGAACCACTATGCAGATCTCTCAGTCTTTTAAATGCCTCTGAAGTAAATTCCAAATTTTCGCTGTTATTTCCTCTCAATAAGCGTCCCATGCCATTAGCAACCTTCAGAAAAAATATAAGTATTTTTTTCACTGCAGAAATTAATAGGTTTCACCTTCTGTTTTATATTTCCGTTGACATTACTGTGTGGGTGACAATCCAAAACAACTTTATAAAAATATATCATGTGTGACGTATTCAAGCCATTATTATTAAACATATTATGACCATGTATTTCATTTCAAATAAACCTTTACCCTGTCATTTCTGGTATCTGTCATCTACCGACTCGGACGTCCGACCCTACCGGTAATACGTCATACCCAACCGACCCTGATGTTATTACTTCACTGCTACGTCATCGGGTATTGAAGGTGTTACTAGAGTGATAGCTCTGGGCCGGGCGGTCCTCGAGCCACACCGCTGATCGGACAAGCAAACAACCCAAGAGAGCGGTTAGCGGCAAGACCATAGACCTCGTTTGTCTTGTCGCAAAATGGCTCTTAGTAAAATGAATTCAGATGAAATGAATCACTCAACCATTAAAAGATTTGAAAATAAAAGCGTGGCAATAAAAGAAAACTAAAAAAGGAGTATAGTGAAGAAAGTAGCACAGGTGGCTGCCAAGAACGCCCATGGATGGTGCTAAGCAGAGCTGTTGCTGCTGTCAGGGGGCTGTGCTAGTTTGGGCTCTCGTAACATGGCAGGGGTACCTCGTAAGGGTAAGTCCGATATGCGAAGTTGAGCCTCGTTATGATGCTATGAGGGGAGCCCGGGGGTAAGCTGCGCTCACGACAGTGTAATTATTATCGCGTCTTCGAAAATGATCATACACTGTACGTTGAAATAATAGCAAAAATGATGATTGGTCTAAAAGAGGTAACGAAATAGATAGGAAGCAAGCCACATGTCAGTTATGACGTATGGCATGACGTCAAATATCTCTGAATTACGTCACTGGTGTTACCATCACGAAGTCCTCAGAAAAGGCTACTGGCCTACCCTGAGGCCCATACTCCGCCTAAAGTCTTAAGTAAACATTTATTTAGATCTTCACTCTAGTATTCATTAAATGACGGGTTCTAGGATACTATAGCGCAGGGACATCATGTAGAGGGGGAACGGTTACCGCACCTCTCGGCGACACAGCGTCCGTTTCGTGAGTGGATAAAATGTCGCGGGAAGTCATGTTATCGAATTACCGTTTATGTCTATATTGCGATTCAGATTTAGGAAACGGCATTGAAATTACAGCAAAATAAGTTTTTATGCAAAATATGTATTGAATTTGATACTGGACTTTAAAAGCATTTCTGAAATTCTGGAATCTTGAAACTAATTACAATTTTATTGCTGAGTGAGGATCACCATTCCTTTTCCTGTTTGATCCAGATGTTGTGTCTACAAGGATAAAGTTTCTAATTTTACAATCAGTGATTTGCTCTCCTTTTTCGCAAGATGGTGCTTCTGTCGCGCGGGTCGCAAATAACTCCCTCTCCCTGGTAAAGAGAGGCTGCCAACTCTCACTTCTTTGATCGCCCGGTAATATATCATTATGGTAGGGTTACCATTATTAATTAGCCCTCACTAACCCTTATTAATTAGCCCTCATTAACCCTCATTAATTAGCCCTCACTAACCCTTATCAATTAGCCCCAACTAACCAATATTAATTAGCCCTCACTAACTCTTGACTCCTTGTGGGTTATAAATTAGCCCTCATTAACCCTGAAAGGTTAGTCCTCCTTTACCCTTATAAGTTAACCCTTATTAGCACGTATTAGTTAGCCCTCATTAGCAATTATGATTGCCTTGTAATTAGAAGGTACGAAACTTACTGGAAAAAGAGACCGGGTATACTGACATCCAAGGTCTAACTGGGAGGTGTCTAAATGGAATCGACTGTTTCGACCTGCAGACCCTCAGAATAAGATATTTGTCCTCTCTTAGATGAGGAAGGATGACAAAATGAAGGACAAAATTCCCTACACATGTAATGCATATAAAATTCAGCTTTGCGAATAAAGCATAAATTAACAATGAAAGAGAACATCGTTAGCTTTCTCATAATGATTACTTCTAGAATAAGTTTTGTTTGCAGATGGATGCTACGAATTCATATATATATATATATATATATATATATATATATATATATATATATATATGTGTGTGTGTGTGTGTGTGTGTGTGTGTGTGTGTGTGTGTGTGTGTGTGTGTGTGTGTGTGTGTGTGTGTGTGTGTGTGTGTGTGTGTGTGTATGTATGTATGTGTGTGTGTGTGTATCACGCTCAAAATACAATTTAGAGGCACCACCCTGAAAAGGTGACGGATGTACTACGCCCGCTGTATTTAAAGGGAATACGAGATCTCAAACCACTCGCCTCTATCATAGCCTTCCATAGCACCCTCGATCATCTCCCTAACCCATTCCGTTGTTTAGGGGTGTTTAAGGGGTCTATAAGGGGTATACGAGTACTCAAACCATATCCATTCTCATTTACTCTGTGATAACTTTCCATAACACCCTGGATCACTTCTGTAACCCTTGCCATTGTTTAGGGGTGTAGAATGTATCGTGTCTATTAACATTATGATTGGATTTTGATATGATTAGATTTTAGATTATAAATTGAAATACTGATTTTTGAATTAATCTCGCTTATTTAATTGGAATATGAAACATCGTACATAAGAGGTATGAAAATTTTCATACTGTACCCAGTCTAATTTAGTAATTTACTCTGTGGTAGGTTTCCATAGCACCCTAAATAAACCTACTACAATGTACTGTTGCTTCAATATATATAAGCTGTATGATTTTAGTGGGTTTATTCGTCCTGACCCCTTATAGGAACCCCTTATCAGAATGCCACATAGCCTAAGCCACGCAGGACCTCGAGACCTTTCTAACACACCCAAGAACTCCCCCCCAACTCCTTGTGGTTGCTGAGAAAAAGTGAACCTAAGTAGGGTTATGGTTTATGGTTTTACAGTATGAAAGTTGTTAATATATAGCCCTGTGGCCGGCCGCCTTGTTTTCGATTCAGTTGGATGGGGATTGATTGTTTTTTTATCTGGTGGGAGGGGGCTGGGGCTCTAGCCAGGGCCCGAGTACACATATATATGTTCATAGTACATATCTATCTATATACATATATATATTCATATATATATAGATATATATTCACACACACACACATATATATATTGTCAGCATAAGAAGTTGGGGGCATGGAGGTGGTGATGAATGAAAGGGGTCTTTTTGGGTTGCTGGTTTATTGGGAGGTAAAGGTGTGACCCCCGAGAGTGACCCCATACCCCGAGTGAGGAGGCGGAGCGTGACTCCCACTTGTTCTGACTGCTCCTCCTGGCTCACTGGTCTGCTTCTGCCCGACCAGACGTCCTTATATCCACCGACTCCTTGTCCTGCTGGCGGAGGTGCCTAGTAGCATAAACTTGGATGTCCTTCATCCGTTCAGGACAAAGGGGGCGA
>NW_020868868.1:793681-796181 GCF_003789085.1 Penaeus vannamei
CCTCTTCTCCATCAATTCCACGCACACGCGCGCGCGCGCGCACACACACACACACACACACACACACACCACACACACACACACACACACACACACACACACACACACACACACACACACACACACACACACACACACACACACACACACACACACACACACACACACACACACAGACATACACACACACAAACACACACACACTCATACGCATGACGCACACGCACGTACGCACACACAGCTTATCATAATGATTATAAGGCATTACCATAATTAAAATGATAATTCTATATAGCATTATTATAATCATTAGTGATATGATAAATACTGTAATAGGTCTTCATAACGATATGGACACCGAAAGTAATGACATCAACAATAGTAAAACAAACAAACGCTAACGGTATAGAACAATATGAACGGTCGGCGCAAATGTTCTGAAGCAAACGTGAAACATTATACCAAACAACAATGAAAACAAGAACAGATTAGAGCTAATCGTATGGAAGACCTGGGAAATTCGCCATTTCCAAATGTCTTCATGCTATTCATGTCTAGATGCCAATTTATGATTAACGTAATGTACGTGCATCTGCTTATAACGGGCGGAGGCATTTCTGTGATTATTACCTAGTCATTTTTACATTTTATATATTCTAACTTCTAGAACTGATCGATCAATAGAACTCCAAGCCGAGAGAGACAGAGAGACAGGCCTACAAGCCTACAACTTAAACGTCACTAGTACTCGCATTCATTACCTTAACCAAATGTGCATCACGATATGCTGACTGATGGATTGATCGTTAGCGAGAACGAGGTGTGAGGCAGGTGAGGTAAAAGAGAAGGGGGAGGGGACGGGTGTCGAAGGGGGGAGAAACGGCTGTCGATGGTCATATCAGCCGGGTATTTTGAATGGTCAAGAGGTCAAATTATGAGATAGACACAATGCTCTGATGAATTTTGCTTGTATGGGTCCCTTTGGTGATTTTTCCTTTATTTCTTTAAGAAAAACGGCACGCATTCAAATCAAGAAAAAGGTTCTTTATAGCAAATACAGTATGTTAACATCAATATGTAGAAAACATTATCCCACCACAACCTTAATATTTTTCTGTATTTTTCTCCTCACGTGTGTGTTGAGACAGTTTCCATCAAGAGGAAATGTGTATAATCAAGAGGGTTACCGTTATCCCTTGTCCGAAACTCATTACTTTGGCATTAAATGTTTTAAAAAATATATTAATAAAGTATACTATATTAACATTTCACCATTTGCGCGGGTGGTTTCTTCGTTCTTGTTAAAGAACAAATGTGAAATAAATGGATGACTAAGTATGTAAAACGTAAGCGGGAAAACTGTATTGTTTGGCGTGTATTTGTGCCATACACAATCCACTGACGCTTCTGCTGCACGTAATGCACGAGAATACTGAACTCTTTTACCTGTCTATAAGTGTGAGCGCGCGCGCGTGTGTGCGTGCTTGTGCGCGGGTGTATGTGTGTTTGTGTGTGTGCATACATGCATGCATACAACAAAAAACAAAAATAATGATATCAATATCATCTATAATTATAATTATAACCAAAAACAAAAACAAGAATGATGGCGATGAAAGTGAAAGTAATAGTAACTTATTATCACTATTACTATCATCTCATTATCACTACCATTTACTGTTATTAATAGCATTATTATCATTATCTTCCTTATCTGTTAATCAATGATCAGTATTACTAAAAGTATACATTAATAATTACAATGCCAACATTATATTATATAACAATGTAATATACTTTAAACGCTCGCTCCAATGCAAACAATATCATTGATTAATAAACAATAGATAATATTGATGAATAAATACAATAAACAATTATTGATAAATAATTGTTTATTGTATAAATAAGTAATCATTAATAAATAATTACAGTAAGTAATAAAAAGAAAATTAGTACAATAAATACCAAGTGATAACTAGATGCAATAAGTAATGATTGATAAATAATAATCATTAAATAATCATTGATAAATAATAATCAATGAACAATCAACAATGAATTGTCATTTGTGAATAATAATAAATAAATGATCATTAATGAATAATGACTAATGATAAATGGATTTATAATTGATAATAGATAAGTAAATATATAATAAACTAATAAATAAATTACCAATAACCAATGATAAATAAAAAATAAATAATAATTCGTTATGAATAAGAATTAGTAATATATAATAATCAGTATATAATATGATATAATATTAATATATAATAATCAGTATATAATATGATATAATATTAATATATAATATCATAATGATAATAATATATAATCAATATGTAATAATTAATTTATAATAATTGATAAATGAATAATATAGTAATAAAATGCCTGATAATAAAAAAACAATTAGCAAAAGATATACTTACATTAATAAATAACTACGAAACATCAGTTAGTGCAACAAGTGCAACGGCATTGGCTCACCCCG
>NW_020868868.1:806181-808681 GCF_003789085.1 Penaeus vannamei
GCAGCAGTTCTCCTTTTGAAACATCCAACTCTAACATTTTGTAGCTCAGCCACATTAATGAAAAAAGAAATTGTAATATAAATATAGGATAAATCGCAGATGTGTGTAGTTTAACTTACGCAATACAGTGTTTATGACACGCTATTACAGGCGAGAAAATAACAGGAAAGAAAATTGCAAAAGAGGGTAAACTACAATTGTTTGCACTGTACGTTACTCTGTGCCACCGAGCGCCTTTTCGAGGTCAGATCTCTCCTGTTCTGCCGACTATAGTTCTCTTTCAGCTACTGCTCTGTGGCAGATTATTGATTTTTTCACTGTAGACCAGTATGTTCAACATCTTGTTTTCCTTCATATCTGATATGATTTCATTAGTTTGTAAACCTCTTTACATATTTTCCCCAACGATGTATGTCTTCACAAACACTCGTGTCTGTATTTGTTTATGATTATATTTTCTACCTATTCATCTATCTGTTGATTTATTCTACGTTTGTTGAACAATTGATATATATATATATATATATATATATATATATATATATATATATATATATATATATATAACCTTTGAACGGCAAAACTTAGTAGAAATGTATTACATGATTATATAGAATAAACCGTAATCGATGAAAACAAGTGACAAGAATGGGTGATTGTTGCAACATGGACATCCATCCTGTAAAATATGTAGATACGAATTTTTATTAGGAGAATATGAAGTAATAAATAATAAATGGAATAAAGATGCAATAAGCGGGTGTTGCCCAAGATGCAAACGACCCTGCAGTTTCTTTGCACGATTTGGCAAGACCCTTAAATAGGGCACTTAATCTACCGGCGTTATAAGTTCTCAGCGCTGCCTCTAGATCTGTAAAATTGTATCACAAATATTTTGTGGTTATATTTTCTTCCCAGTTAGACCCATTAAATATTGAATAAAGCGTCGTCTCTCCATTCACACATTAAGAGTATTATGTAGATATAGGCCTAAATTATATCTATAGGCTTAATGTGAAAACTTAATCATCAATATAATTACTGATTAGTGACGTCTATCGTATGTCTTGTCTAAAACTCTATATATTTTATGTGTTATGTCATATTTTGACACAAAAAATAATTACACATGTGAAGAGGTGAGTCCCTATATGCCAGGATTAATGACATTAGACCTATTTTAACTCCTGCGTTATTCATGGTGACAGATCCTCGCGTACATCAAGGGATTTTCGAACTACATACTCAAAATTTCAATAGGAAAAACACAAAATGCAGAATTATTTTGCAAATGATACAGATATGAATGTCATCTGTCTTCAGCCTCCCACACATGCCAGGGGAACTTGGTCCCTATGTCACACGCCCCCTGGCAAACATTATCATCAAATTACATTATATCTGGGTAAGCATTGTTATTCATCCGACCTCAGACGACGAATGAATTTTTTATCTTATTTACGGTATATATATTTCAATGGTTCGTCCTCTCTTTACCGAAAAAAGTTCAAAGAAACTGTTTGTAAAAATTCCCGTCCCATCTCCCCCTACGCTTCAAGTAGGACAACGTCTTACATCCAGTTTCAAAGGCTATTTTTCTCCTTATTTTTCTAGTGTCAGCCCATATACTTTGCACAGTATAATCTCTTAACTTTCTCTTTGATACAGTGTCGTCAAAAATTCTTCTTATTGCAATTAAAATGCACTTTATTTAGTAACATAGCAAAGCTTCTCCTGTTGCCTCTATCCAACAAGAGAGACATTGGCTGAACCTGTCTGCTGTATAGGGGCATGGATTTTCTTTCTAAATACACGCTCTTTTGGGTTACTTTTCAGGAATTTATGCTTTCTGTGCGTGTATATTAACATAGTCTATTACAAGAACTTATTATACTGGCTTATGACAAAGGTTTGCATTAAATATTTAGCAAAAGAATGATGGGTTTCGAGGGCGATGTAGGTATGGCGGCGGGCCAGGAGTTTGTGTTAGTTCACTTAAGTTTGCCTATATATTATAATATAAAGATATACTTTAATACATGTTTCTTATATATTAAGGATAAATTATATCAAAGTGTAAATTATAAAAAATGTATCAGGACGTGGCATAAAGCTAATAGTTCACTTGTAATAAGAGTGGGTGGTGTATCTTTGAGCTACTTGTCGGAGAAATAAGGTTATATCTCGCCTTCCAGTGATCGCACATCTATTATAGAAATATAGGTATGAAATTCAATTACTCTACTGCAAAGGGGCGAGTGTAGAAGAAAAAGTAACAAGTCATATGGCAATAAATGTATTAACAAAGTAATTATAACAAACACAGATGCCTTTGCGCAGCCTCTCAAACTCACCGAAAACGGGCGCGAGTATCGACGCGCTACTTTTCCGTCCGCGACCCAAGACATAGTCAGAATTTCCAGGTTGCGCGACACATTCTCGCCACCCGCACTACTACTGAGCAGTACCTCTACGAGATTAGTTCGACGATCTCTGAAAC
>NW_020868868.1:813681-817175 GCF_003789085.1 Penaeus vannamei
TCCCAGTTATTTGCACATTCTTTTAATTTTTGTAATTCTGTTTCTGTTTTGTTTGATGTTTCCATTAGGTTTTTGTTACTTGTCACTAATGTAATATCATCAGCGTATTACATTTTTTCAATGCCATTTAGTTTTAAATTATTAACCATTATATTAAATAATACTGGACTTATTGGAGATCCTTGAGGTACTCCACATTTAGTTATTCCTTTTTCAGAAGTTCTATTTCCTATTTTTATTTGGAACATTCTGTTTTCTAATAGGTTACTTATCCATTTTAATGGATATCCTGTTATACCTAGGTTTGCCATTTTTATTAATAGTGCTTCATGATTTACTGTGTCAAATGCTTTTTCTAAGTCTGCAGGCTATTAGGGTATATTGTTTGTCTATAAATGCTTTGTTAATGTGATTGTCTAGTATCTGTAAAGCTTCTGTTGTATTTCTATTGGGCCTGAATCCATTTAGATCTTTGTCTAGTTTATTATAATGTTCTAGAAACCAAGTTAGTCTTTTTGTTATAATGTTTTTGTATATTTTCCCAATACTAGATATTCTGCTTATGAATCTATAAGATTTTGTATCAGTAGGGTTTTTTCCAGGCTTAAGTATGGGGTTAATTAGGACATTTTTTAGTGATACTGGATATTCTCCTTTGGAGCAATGCGTATTTAGGATTCTTAGTATTGCTTTCAGCATGTTATCTGGGGCATTTTTGTATAATTCATATGGGATTTCGTCTGGGCCAAATGCTTTGTTATTCTTGGCATTTTTCATTATGGATTTTAATTCTGTCATAGTTAAGTCGTTGCTTAATTCATTTGTATTTTGTGAATTGAATATGTTGTATTATTCTGAATTTGATAAGAATTTTTTTGGTATTTTATTTACTGTTTTCATATATTCATATGTGATTTTTTCTTATTTGCAATTAATATTTGTTAATGGCAAAGCATTATCTATTATTGGATATTCCATTATAGTTGCCTTTCCTGTCAGTTTCTTGAAGAAGTTTCAGATCTTTTTTGGTTGATTTTTGAAATCTAATGTTTCACAAAATTCACTCCAGGACTTCTTTTTTTGTTGTGGTATTCTTAGTTTAGCTTTTGCTAATTATTTTTTGTATTCTAATTGATTTACTTGGGTTGGTTTTATCCTCCATCTGTTGTAAACATCATTTCTTTCTTTGATAATTTTATAGCATTCTTTGTTCCACCATGGTTTATTAGGTTTATCTTTATATTGCTTCGTTTCTAATTTAAAATATTTAAAAGCTATATTTTTTATCAGTTCAGTTATTTCTTCTATGGATGTTAAATCTTCCAAGTTTATTTCGTTTAAGTCTGTCTGGTATTCCTTCCATCTTTCTTTAGTATACTACCATTTTTTTTCTTTAAGTAATAGGTTATCTCTATGTGGTATTAATATTGGTAAATGGTCACTTATTTATATATATATATATATATATATATATATATATATATATTATATAAAATAAAAAGCATTTGACACAGTAAATCATGAAGCACTATTAATAAAAATGGCAAACCTAGGTATAACAGGATATCCATTAAAATGGATAAGTAACCTATTAGAAAACAGAATGTTCCAAATAAAAATAGGAAATAGAACTTCTGAAAAAGGAATAACTAAATGTGGAGTACCTCAAGGATCTCCAATAAGTCCAGTATTATTTAATATAATGGTTAATAATTTAAAACTAAATGGCATTGAAAAAATGTAATACGCTGATGATATTACATTAGTGACAAGTAACAAAAACCTAATGGAAACATCAAACAAAACAGAAACAGAATTACAAAAATTAAAAGAATGTGCAAATAACTGGGACTTAAAAATACGTTTTCTAAAAAGTAAGCTTCTCTGTTTCACAAATAGGAAAATTAATCAACTACTAACAATAAAAATAGATATATAGAAATTGAATATGTATAAAGCCACAAAACATTAGGTCTAACACTAGACCAAAACTAAAATGGAAAAAACATATAAATAATGTAAAAGTAGAAACTTTAAATAGAATAAATCTCATGAAAAAACTAGCTTCATTTGACTGGGGAGCTAACAGAGAAATCTTAATAAAATTCTACAAAATATAAATAAAACCGAATATAGAATACGGAATAACAATATATGGGGCAGCAAAAAATGTAGAAATTAAAAAACTAGAAACCCTCCAAAACCAAATACTGACTCGCGACTGGATGCCTAAATTCAACCCCAATAATAGCTCTTTAAGCTATAACAAATTTACCTCCAATGATAGACCATAAAAAAGAACTTGAATATATACAATTAACCAAGATCTTAAATAAACCCAATAGAATGCAAATAAAACATCAAACAATGAATTACATAAAAGACTATACTCCCCTGAGAGACAAGAGATCCTTAATACACAGAGTCACTGAAACTAAAAAGAATCTAAATATTGAACTAACACTAAATGAAGTACCAATCATTTCACCAGTACCCCCATGGTTTGATATTTCAAATTATATACAAATAAATTTTGCTAAAAAACTCACAAAAAAACACCCCTCAAATCATCGTTCAAAAACATTATCAAGAAACGATAAATAAAAACTACAAAGACTATACCAAACTATCTAGAAACTACCAGCTAATATAGAGATCACCCATGCAGAACTCTTTGCTATATAAACAAGGTTTTAATTATATTATAAACAATAATCTAAATAAAACAGTAATACAATCAGACTCTCAATCATCACTTCTACTAATACAAAATAACAAACCTTTAAACTATAAACAAATCATATACGATATACAAAAACAACTACACACTCTAGCAACACAAAAACAAACAATAAAGATCCAATGGATTCCATCACACAAAAATATTAAGGGTAACGCAGCAAAGAAAGGTCACAAAATGAACAATCCCATGCTAATATCTCAAGACTCAAAATATACAGTAAAAGAAATCAAAATGAAAAATTCCAAACAATGGGAATTGAATCTTAAGAGATTATTACACTCAAAGGATTACCTCATAAAAGATAATAACAAAACCCTGGGTCAGAGCCAAAAACAGAAAATTGGATACATGTATAACAAGACTATTAACCAAACACACAAGACTAAAACAACACCTATATAGACTAAAAATGGAAAATGACCCATATTTCAGATGGTGCAGAATCCAAGAGGAAACAATAGAACACATGATAACACAGTGCCCCAGATCCAATTCCCATACATTTCTATATATATATTTTTTATATATATATATATATATATATATATATATATATATATATATATATATATATAAATATATATATATAAATATATATATATATATATATATATATATATATATATAAATATATATATATATATATATATAAATATATAAATATATATATATATATATATATATATATATATATATATATATAATATATATATATATATATATATTATATATATATATACATATCTATATA
>NW_020868868.1:827275-829775 GCF_003789085.1 Penaeus vannamei
CTTATATATTTATTGCTATCAAGCTCCCTGTACTAAATACAGTGAGCTTATAGAATTCACCCTGCCTATCAGCAAAAGCAGCTACACGGGACTGCTGTCCACCACATTTCTTTATGGCAAGGTTTTACAAAGTGGAGGATGCAAAACTTCTAAACTGGAGTGTTTGAGACTGTGGTATGAGAGCAGAGCATGCCTGATTCTCTTCTCAATCTTATTTGCTAGGGCACGAAAATTTGCGACCAAAGCAAGAGCCGAGCACGGTGTTGATTTGGGCAACACGGCTGTGGGGGAAATTGTTCGTTGATGACCTTTGAATCCCCGACAGAAAGGTGGTTTAAAGGCGATTCTTTCCTGGAAATGGAAAAAAATGGGTCATCAGATCTTGCACCATTAGCATCATCTGTCCCAGTTGGCTCATCACCAGCTCAGTCCCCTACATCAGCATTTGCAGCAGCTCCGTTTCCCTTTGTTCCTTTACTGTATTCTCGTAGTGGAAGCGAAGCAGGACAGGGGCTTTTGCTGAAGGGACGATCGCATTTTTAATCTGTGGGCGTGAGAATCCCGTCTCATGAATAAGGTGCGGGGCCGAGAGAGAGTTCCTGAGATAACAGCAGTGGTGTCCCTAAGCGCCACGTGTGAATACACGTGCTCTAGAACCCCACTTTGAACAGGACGGAGGGACGGACTGGGATGCGGGAGAACGCCAGAGAGGATCGCCTCCTCTTGACATGTTATAATAATCCCTTACACTTACTTGGGAATCATTGTTTTTCATCTTTTTGTTCTTTCTTCTTTCTTCGGCTTCGATTTGCATTGGGACCTTTTCCGAAAATTATGGCATTTCCAAATACCATCTGTTCTCTGGGGACGGAGCTTTGCACTGGTTCTAAAATGTGCGCAAAGGTTCCCAGTAAGTATGCCTTCTTCAGGGGTATCAGTTAAAGTTTTTTTTTATCTGAGCTCTGACTGTTCTCCCCTTTGCAAAGGAACGCTTCCATGCGGATCGCCAACACAGCCTACATCTATATTTATATACATTGCGTAGGAAGATGTCAATGCAAGGGTTTTGCTTTTGCAGAAAATATATTACATACAGTCTTCTGATTTATCCTTTGATTTATGTGAACGCAATCACGCACTGGTGCGAAATATTGCTAAGAGAGAAGGAGAAAGAGAAAGAGAGGGAGAGGGAGAGACAAAGGCAGAGACAGACGGACATAGGAAAGAAAGGGGAGGGGAGAACCAAGCAAATTCGGAGCCATTTCTCCTCACGCAAACGCTGATTGCGAAAGGCCCCTCTTCTGCCCCATGCAACTCCGGCCCAATGGGCGCGCGCGAGCGAAGAGGCCGAGGAACGAGAGTGATGCTGATGAAAGGGATTTGATCTCCCGCGATCGCGCGTTATCCCCGGCCGTCGCTCTCCCGGAACCGCGATCCAATCCTTTTCTATGACGCGTGACATTTTCCCGCAGGTAAGGCCCCCAGGCCCCCCCTTCACCGCCCGCCGCCAGGCCCCTCCCCGTCCTTTCGGCAAATGGCGTTATAACCCGCAGATGGCTTAATTCACGAGGCGAATTCAATATGATCTTTGCATTAAGGGTACATTAGAGAATAATGAGATTTCTTTTGGCAAGATAATAACACGGCGCTGGGAACGGAATCGCAGGAGGAAAATCGAGCGGCTTGGGAACGTCTCTCTGTTTCTTGAGGATGTTTTATAGATTGCGTTGAGATAATGGGTGCTGTTTGAGTGATGATTATGGTGATAATTATAATGCAATAATCATGATGTTGATAATGACAATGAATGGATAATGGTAAAAGTAGTAGCAGTAATAGTACTAGCGGTAGAACTTGTAATAATAGTCATGGTAATGAAAATGGTTATAATTGTCATAATAATGATAATGATAACAATGATCGCTTTGCTAAAAGAAATAACAGCAACAATGATGCAGTGGCAATAAAGGGGACTTCATTGTGCTTCGAAATCAGCCTCTGTGTGCAAGGAGCGGCCGGGCAAGACTAAGAATGCGGGAATCGAACTCGTGTCATGAGGACTGCCGGTCAACAAGGCTACCACTACACCTTGACGTATAGATAGAATAAGGATGAAGATGAAAACAAGAGAAGCAGCTTTGATAATGGTAACGATAACAGGGACAAGAGTAACAGTGATAATCAAATGGTGTAGTTAACAATCGTCATAATGATAGTGATCATAATAATGATAGTGGTGATATAATTTATAATGCTGAGAATGATAATAATGATTATGATAAAGATAATGATAACAGTGATAATGATTATAATGATGACAATGATAATAATGATAGCAATCATGATGATAAAGATAATAGAAATAATAAGAATAACAATTATCCTTTCATAATGATGATAACAGCAACAACAACAATAACAATAATAATTATAATAATAACAATGATGATAACAATTATAATTACAACAATAGCAATGATAATGAGTATGAAGTTTGGCT
>NW_020868868.1:832275-834775 GCF_003789085.1 Penaeus vannamei
GGGACTTCGAGCAAGGAGATCGGCCTGTAGTTGGTGACATGGTGGATTGATTTATTTGGTTTGGATATGAGCGTGAGTGTTGCGTTTTTGAGGTGTGAAGGAAAGAATCCTGTGGCCAAGGAAGCGTTGAATATGTGGCAGAGCCTGTGTATCATGTTGGGTGGGAGGTGTTGGAGGATCGTTGTGTTGACTTTGCTTGGTTCGGGTGTTTTGTTTTTGGTGTGTTGGAGTATCTCTGCAACTTCTCTCGGTGTGATTGGTGTGTTGAAGATGTTTGTGCTGTCCAGTGTGGTGAGGTCGATGGTGTTTGCGGGTTGTAGGAGGTGAGGTGATTGTTGCAGTGCCTCATAAACTTCGTTTTCGGTGTTTGTGTCAGAGTTCGTTTTCGTCTTCTGTGATTTGGAAGTTCCTCTGCCAGAACCATCTTCGTAGTGTTTCCATGCTTTGTATGGTGTCGATCTTTTCGTTGTGTTGGATGTAGATGTAAGTACAGTGTTGTTTATTTGTGACCGTGATTTTTTTTTTTTTTTTTTTTTCATGATGTCCAGAATTGTCAGAATTGTTTTGGGTCTTTGTGATTCTGGCAGAGTTCGTTTATGAGGCGTGTCCATGTTTTTGAGTGTTGTTTGTTTGCGTCACGTAGTTGTGTTTGTATTTGTCTGTGTCGTGTTCTCAGCTCTTGGTCCCATCCACGTGCCTGTGCGAGATTGTGGGCGCTGTTGTCTTGTGTGAGAGAACGGAGGGCGTCATTTTGTTTATGTTGTAGTATGGTTCTGTGTGTTGTTTTGGGGATGTATGTTTGTTTTGCAGTGTTTATGTCATTATACCATGACTCAAGACTGGGTTTTCTCTGGGCTCAGTGGCCACCAGTATTGCATCAGTTGATAGAGTGGCAATTGTGTATGTTGAGGTATGCGTGACTGTTAGTGAGGACTATATCTGGCGTGGTTGCTGACCGGCCTTTTATGCGTGTTGGAAAGTGTGGACCAATATGCTGCAGAGCGCCGTCGAGGATGCGTGAAACTAGACCACGCCGTCCGGTGTTTGGGAGTGAAAGAGGGTCATGCTGGGTCGCCCTTATATCTGACCCCAGCTAGCGGGAGCAGATGTCTGGCTTGGTTATTTTCGGAAACATAAGCGGTGCATGGGGACCACGTGGCTTGGAGATCTAGCTTATATAAGCATGTATATATATGCTGTAAGGAGAGAGAGAGATGAATAAAGGATAAAAAGTGAAACATAAAAAAGATGCTTATGGACCCGAAAACATCAATGATAATATCCTTATTAACGAAAAAAAAAATCACGCACAGTTCCCATATCCCACACAAAAAAGAAAACCATTTCCCCCTCATTCTCCACACACCTTCCCCCTCCCTTATATTATCACCCCCCTGACCCTTAACGCACAAACACCCTCAACAGCACATGTAACAGCACTAACTCTTAAGCAGGCTGTGCTTGGCTGACTGGCGCGACCACATAACTTCGGAAATAAATCGTCGGGTTCACCAAGCCTAAAGCCACGCCGTCCCCTCGGCCAACAGCTGCCCGACGGCGCTGGCAGCGTTGTCGCAAGGAGGCCGAAGGAAGGCGGCCGCTGATGAGGAGTGCGAAGGGGGGGGGAGGAAAGGACGAAGGGAACGATAGAAATGATAAGAGGGATGGTGATACTGGGTGATTAACAATAGGAGTGATTTTCACATGAGTAACATACAAATAAGAGCAGTAACTACAAGGGGCGCTAACAACATGAGTTATAGCACCACAACATGGGATATATCAGTTACAGAAGAATTGATAATAATAATAATTATATCATCGGCAACAGTTACACAGTTGCAATGGAAATGATAACGATGATTGAAATAAAAGTAATAATGATGAATTTAATGAAAACAGTAAAAGCAGTAGAAACATAATAACAAAAGACGATAGTAGTAATACTGATAATGCACAGATAATGAAAATGGTGCAATACACAAATATAATAAGAATATAAGATTGAAATAATGAAAATGTTGATGACAACCAAAATATAAGAGAAATAAACATGAAGATGACAAATATTGTTGTGGGTACTTGAAACAACAGCAAGGATGACAAACAAACAGCAACAATAATGATATGATAATGAAAACAATAATGATAATGATAATAATGATAATATAGACCATGATAATATTCATGATAATGAAACGAAGATGACAGCAATAATTATAATGATACTAAAATCCTGATGCTGATAACTGCAATATCAAATGCAATCGTAAGAATAATACATTAATGATAGTAAAATGTAACAATAACATATGTAAAAGTAATAGTAATGATGTTAATTATTAAATAATCATGATAATAATGTTAAAAATGATGATATTGATAACACTGATGAGGATAATAATAACAACAATAATAATAATAATGATAACAACAAAAATACTGATAAAAATGATAATGAAAATAATGGCAATAGTAATAATAATAATAATAATAATAA
>NW_020868868.1:839775-843979 GCF_003789085.1 Penaeus vannamei
TGATGATGAAAATAATAATAATAGTGATACAAATAATAAATATAATAATAATAATAATAATAATAATAATAATAATAATAATAATAATAATAATAATAATAATAATAATAATAATAATAATAATAATAATAATAATAAAATAAAGATAATAATAGTAATAATGATGATAATAATGATAATGGCAATTTTAATAATAAAAGAAATGATAATATTAATAACAGCAGTAATGTTGCTAATAATTATATCAATGATGATAAGAATAATATCGATAATAATGCTAATAGCTATGATTGTTTTATAGTAATAATGATAATAGTAACACTAGTAATATTAGTAATAATAATAATGATGATAATCACAATAATAATAATGATGATAACAGTAGTAATGGTAATAATGATCATAGAAATAAAAACAATAATAATGAGAATATCAATTATAATGACAATGATAATAATAATGATTTTAATAATAATGATAATCATAAAAATGATATTAATAACAATAGTAATGATAGCAATCATAGTAATAATGATAATAATGATGATAATAGTGATAATAATACTAATAATACAAATGATATAACACTAGTAATAATAATCATAATAATAATAATGATAATAATAATAATAATAATAATAATAATAATAATAATAATAATAATAATAATAATAATAATAATAATAATAATAATAATAATAATAATAATAATAATAATAATAATAATAATAATAATAATAGTAATAATAATGATATAAATAACAATAATTGCCATAACTATAATAATGATAATAACAACAAGGATAATAGTAAAACCAGCAACTAGAAGCACTTAGAGAGCGCATACCTCTGCCAAGGCAAAAGAGCCACTGACTGAATGAAAATGTTCTCACTTGAAGAACTGCATCCGAATCACCTGTCACTCAAGTACACGGGTGACGTCTGAAAAGATAAGCTCCTTGGCGGACGTAATAATGGTAATGAAAATAATTGTTATCTATGCAGAGTTAACCAATGCAATCATCTTTAAGGATCCTGGATCCGAAAAACGATCTGGAAAATCTCCAAAATTTAAGTTAGGCTAAGCTATACGTCTGGTGAATATTTCGTAAAGATCTGTTAATAATTTTTTGTTGTATTTGCAGCAGGGGTAACTCGTGCAATTATTTTTAAAAATCCAGGATCCGGATCACCACCAAAGTTTAATGGCATCCAAGTTAGGCCAAGACACACCTCTGATAAAAAAAAAAAAAATCTATTCGTAACCTTTCTTAGTATAACGTTAACAAACGAACAGACGAACAATCTAACAAGCAAGCAAACAAGCAAAATATCTGAAAAACACTATCAAAAATATTCAGACTAAAGAATGTAATAAAAATGACAACGGCAATAATAATGTTGATGGTAATAATAATGATAACCATGATAACAATAACAATAAGAAAAATGATAACAATAAGTATAATATACGTGATAATAATTGTATAGATAACAATAACAATAATAATTTTAACAATAATGATTTTAACAATAATAACAATGATATTGATAGTAATATTGATAATAATAAAGAATACAATAAAAGTGACAATTGACAATAATGAAAATGATAACGATGATAATGATAATGATAATAATAATAATGATAATAATAATAATAATGATAAAGATTACAATAATAATGATCATGATAATAATAAAGAAAATATTAACAAATATAAAAATAATTATAATGATATTAATAATAACACTGATACCAGTAATAATGACAGTGATAATAATGATACTAAGGACTGTGAGGTTTCCAACCTCCCCCCCCCCTTACCCATCACCCCCCCCCCTTTCCTCTATCCTCATATCCCTCTCCTTATGCACACCCTCTCCTTGTCCCCTCGCTTTTTGTACTCCCCTCTACTTCTGTGCTAGTTTCTCCCTCTTTTACTCTTTCCCTCTGCTTGTTCTACTTCTTATCTTTATCTCTAACCTATCCTATTTCCATCCTATCCCTATCCTATCCTGTATCCTGCCGCATTTCCCCTCGTACCCCTCTTATTCACTGCCTCTTCTTGGTCCTTCGCTTTTTTACTTTCCTCTACTTCTACGCTCATTCCTCCCTTTCCCATTCCTTTTCTCTCGTTTGTCCTACCTTCTACCTTTAACCCTATCCACCCCTGCCCCCATCCTATCCCTATCCGACCCAGCATCCTCCGTAATCCACAGGGCGAGTCGAGCACAGCGGACCACTTCCCTCAGCCAGCCTGATTTCTACGCTTTTATTGCACTTCTGTTTTATGTTGGCCTTTTTTTACTTGTGTTTTATATTTACACCTTTTGTTTATATATTTAAATAAAAGCCACTGAAATCTTTCGTTATCCACCTATATCCCACAATGATTCACATGATGTGCGGATAAGGGGGCATCCTCATCTGCTGCGAAATTCTTTTACTTTTTATTCCTTTTATCTTAAGTTCAGTTTTATTTTTAGTGGTTTGTTTTTACTTACTGATCATTTTAATCTCTCTTTTACCCCGAGAGCAAATCATGAATTTTTATATTTTTTATTTCTGAATCGCAGCAGATGGTTTTCCGTATTTTTTATGCTAATTATTATATTCTCATTTATTTCTTGGGATGTTTTATTGCTTTAACCTTTTGCTGTATCTTGTATATATATATATATATATATATATATATATATATATATATATATATATATATATATATATATATATAATATATATATATATATATATATATATATATATATATATATATATATATATATATATATATATATATATATATGTATATATATATATATATATATATATATATATATATATATATATATATATATATATATATATGTATATATATATATATATATATATATATATATATATATATATAGTATATATATATTATATATTATATATATATATATATGTATATATATATATACTTATATATATATATATATTTTCTATTTATTGTTTTAATTATTTTTAACGCTACCACTCCGTCCGCGTGAGCCGATGTAACCCCCATGTTTTTGCCAAATAATCGAAGTGGATACTCGGACTGTGTTGTGACTTGACCCTTTGGATTTACTTTTACCTGGACTTTACACCGCGTATGCTGAAGCAAGGCTGTACTGCCACGTTTACTTGCCTAGGTGTATTTACGCTGGACGTGTTATTTTACTGTTTTACTCATTTTTTTTACTTTGAACCATGTGTGCCTTTACTTTTACTTTTTACTTACTCTGAGTTTTACTTACGTTTACTGGTTTCTTTCACTAGTTTCTTTTATTCGTTTTATCCTTTTACTTTAGTTTTTACTTTTTATTTTTCTATTCTTACGGTCTTCTCATTTACTTTTCTTCATGCTTCCTTTTACCTTTACTTATTTGTGTTATTTTACATATTTTAACTTAGATGTCGGTTCTTTTTACTGCTTTTAAGCCCTTCTGGCATATTTTATTAAGCCCTTCTGGCACTTGTCGTTTTTGTACGTTTTAATTTGTTATTTTGGTGCCTTCTGCACATTGGTTGTTTTTGCAGTTTATTTTAGGATCTCTTTTTGTATTATTTTATGTACCATCTTCATATTGGCCTTCAGCTTGGTTCCATCACCCGCTTTGCGAGGAACGAACTTGGCCCCGAAGCCTGGTCCCCGCCTCACGGGCGGCCTCATTTGGGTTCCTCATTCACATAACCTTACAGGACAATAATAGCAGTACCAAAATGATAATCATATTGATGATTATGATAGCAATAGCAATGACGGTAATGATGATGATGATGGTAATAAGAATAAAAATTGTAATAACAACATTAATAAATGAAAAAGTATAATGATTGCGATAAATAATGATAACAATCTATATGATAATAACGATCAAGTTATTAATAAAGATAACAATGTTAGAAATAAAATAGTTATTGATACCGTAAAGAAAATGTGTCCATCAAAATTCCCATTTTCTGTGATGCGTCGCCTTTACCACACGTGTTCTTTGTCTCCATCTGAGATCCTCATATCGATAAAACTCCAGTCGAATCGTCAACCTCCTTGTAAATTTCCAGAGGATTTTAATTGGTAACTTGCTTAACTAATTATACAATTCAAGAGTATACGAAAACAACGAAAGGAAAGAAGCCAAGACAATCAGAAAACAAACCGTTCAGGATTTTAAT
>NW_020868869.1:22500-26294 GCF_003789085.1 Penaeus vannamei
GTGTGATCCAAGATGAAGATGTTGGGGAAAAGAAAATGTCTTTCTTTGGAGTTTTTGATGGCCATGGAGGTCAGGTGAGTACATTAGAAAAACACTTTTAATTATAAGGCTTTTGTTGGAAATATTAGGCATAACTAATTACACCATAAAGTTGGTTAATGTTTAGAAGACACATAAGTAATTGTTGAAGACTGCAACACATCCTTGCAGAGACTGTGTTTCTGCAGGAAATCCAATGATTTCATCAAATTTCGGCATTGTTTCTATAGCAAATGAATCGTTCAGGAGATCGAGTACCATTTCTCCATCGACAATCTTGATTTGATAGTCCCATTAGCAGGGGAGGGCATGAAGTATAACGGAAATTATGGGGGTAAAACAGGCTTAGATAAGAAGATTAGAGATTAAAATGTGTAAAACTAGCACAAAAAATGCTTAAAATCGGCCAATGAAACTACGAATGTAACCTCCATCTTTGAAATTCTATGGACTGACGTGCCCAACCCACTTTTCGGCAAAATTCTATGGGAATTCACATGTTCTAAACCCCACCCAAAAACGTATTGACCAATAAACCAACCTAATATATCAATATAGATTGCCGTAACTAGGCATACCCTTCGGGTACTGCCCGAGGGGATGGTTGATAGGGGCAAGCCCCCCCAACACCCCCCGGGACACATTCTCTCCACCTCGGTATGCATGGCAGGATAGAGCTGCATTCACACCGTAAAATAATAAGCCAAATACCTTGATATCTGCAACTGTCAAACTTTCATTTGCTTCCTTCTACCCTCTGGATTGCTTCAATTTTAATTACTTTTTATGGCATTTGGAGCTCTTGGTGGGCCCACATATTAAACTGGGATCATTACTGAAGTCTATTTTATCTTTGTCACTGTATAGTCTTAAGAATAACACAGAATGAACACAATACTGGAAGCGCAACATTTCTTACCGGTGTTCCATCTCGAAATGAGCGGGCCGGCCAGGTATCAACCTGGCAGCAGGCGAAAGGAAGTGTGAAATGCAGAATGCGCACGAATCTAAATAGGGCTATAAAACAGTCTTAAAACACATAAATGAAGTATAAGGACATTAATAAAACACTTTAAGAGTATGAATGTGTAACATTATACACTGATAAGTAGCCAAATATTGTTTTGACATGCGCGTAGTAATACTGGAACTACTTAGGGCATCGCATTAAGGAGTTATGCGTTCAGTCTTGTGTTTTTCTTCGTAAGGTAAACAAGCTGATTGACTTAGGATTTGAAAGGCATGCATACATTATATTTTCGTCATCTGCATCTTATATCATATCCTATCCCACTCTAATTCTTTCGCTCTATAAGATGGCAGTGCCCAATTTGCTCTATCTACGCGCGTCGGTCTCTTCCATCTCTATCAACACTCATTTACTGCTAGCCTTCTGCTGATTGGCATGGCCTCCATGTGTTGGCACTCTAGCAAAGAAAGAAAAAATGGTATAATCTGCCAAAATAGAGCTTGTAGACCTCCATGACAGTTTATCTTAAAATAAGGAACAAGTCTTAATTAAATTTTGACAGTGTGTGGTTGTTGGAGGCTGGTTGCCCCGTTCCTCCCCATAAAGTGCAAAGTCTACAGCAATTGCTGAACAATGCGCCATTATTGCATTGTACTTCAGACTGTAGGCCCTTTGTCACAAAATGCAGCAAGTTTTCCAGTGATCACATGTCAAAAGTAAATGCCAGTGGTTCTTAATCTGAGAGGGAATTTCATTCATAGATGCAAGGGGTGCATGGAGGGAAGGACAAATTCCTAGAGAGCCATGGTAGTAAACAGATTAAGTACCATTGGTATTTGCTATTATTTGTGAATTTTTTTTCATGAAATGAAAGTTTTGACTACTTTGTGTGGTTGCAGGGCCAAATTTGTCTTACTAGAAGAAAACATCCAAATACTGTTTTTTCATTTGAACTCTGGGAAGTTAATGGGTAAGATTAGTGAACAAAGTTTAGATTTTGTGAGAGAAGTTAGATTCACGAGAATTGAACAAATAATTTCAGATTGGAATAACTTCAGGTGTTGGCTGCTGTGTATACTCGTTTCAATTGTTTTCAGCCAGATTTCGAAGGCTGTTTGTCTGTACAAAGAGGCACAGTATGCACTTCTCAACTCTTCAGTGTATGTGGATGAAAATAGTCTTACAAATCGTCAACCTCCTCTTGGCACCCATTGTCAGGCCAAAAACTAAGTTGTGTACATCTTGACACTTGTCCAGAATGGATTAATAAGGGAAAAAATAAATAAAGGAAATGAAAATGATAGGACTTAATGATATATCCCTCTTCAGAACATGATAGAAAGTTGAGAAACACAATGTAACAATGTATATTAAATCCATAAAAAGGCTATATATGTGTAAACTCTATTTTAGTGTTTATTTGTTTTTTGTTTTTCTCTATATCCTCCAAAGAAACCCTAGTAGATCTATAAATTGCTTTAAACATATTATATTTGGCCTACTTAGGAAGGGTTATTTTTGTGCCATCTCATATAGTCCCTTTTTGTTTATTTTTTAGTATGAATGTATGTTCTTTCTTTTATGTATTATAGTAAAGGAATAATTTTCTTGATCCACATTGGTAATTCCCTTTTGTTAAGATTATATACAGTCTTCCTTTTTACCATTATCATCTTTAGGATGAAAGTGGAAAGGGCATACTTATTTTTAATTGTCACATGTAGGCCTTTGATAGATAATTTCATAGATACCATTAAAAGGGTGGGATGATTAGGTGTATAGTAATTTCCACTAGGTAGGTTTAATTCACCTGATGCTATTATTATAGTAGCAACTGATAATACTTATTTAATTACTATGCTTAGTACCACTACTGCTACAATTTTTTGTCAGTATATTACAGTAGCTACTGAGGATATTTATTTAATTACTATGCTTAGTACCATTAGTGGTACAATTTTTTGTTAGTGTCCTTATCATATAAAAAAATAATTTTTGAATTTAGAAACACTTGACACAAGTTGTGCATAAACAAGCCTATATATTCCAAGCTTTGTTTCATATGTTGTTAGATTAGGCCAATAAGAGGCACTTTATGAAGGACAAAAAGAATAGCACAATTCTTTACCTTTAGAATGTATTGTCTTGTTATATATATATATAGGTCACAAGAGTCACATGTTCTTGATTTTTGTTCTTTGCTCTTATGTATGTTGCATCAGCCTTCTAACTGAATGGAAAGGAATATCACAGCATTATCACAGATACCAAAATGGAAAATCATTCTGGCCCATACATTTGTTTTTGGCCTGTTGTGTGATGACAGTTTTTTGAGTTTTACGGTTGTTATGCCATTTTCTGGCTAATGTGTACAGTTTGCTGAGAAAGAAGAGAAGATGAGATGCTTGCACAGTAACAAAGACAAAGCTACATGAGAGGCATAACACAGAGGGAAAAACATAAATCATAAAGCAAAACATGGCATCTGTCCAAGGTTGTCATGGGGAGGACCTTGGTTTGAATGCCATGTCCTTTAAGCATCATCAATTACATGTTGACATGCATAGGGTTGGTATCTCTTTCTCTCTTTCTCTCTCTCTCTCTTTCTCTCTTTCTCTCTTTCTCTCTTTCTCTCTTTCTCTCTTTCTCTCTTTCTCTCTTTCTCTCTTTCTCTCTTTCTCTCTTTCTCTCCTCTCTCTCCTCTCTCTCCTATCTCTCCTCTCTCTCCTATCTCTCCTCTCTCTCCTATCTCTCCTCTCTCTCCTATCTCTCCTCTCTCTCCTAT
>NW_020868869.1:77039-82039 GCF_003789085.1 Penaeus vannamei
CACCCGATTTAGCACAAAATGAAGGCAGGCTGTTAAAGAGACATCAAAGGTATCTTGTTCGTCCAGTTTCTTTAGTTTTGCTGAGAACGTATTATATTTTATACTGTGTAGTGAAAATAACAGATATATGGGTAAATAATAAACATAATAGTGGGATAATATTGTAATGATAATATAATAGAAACCAGGTGTTACAATATTTTTGTACATAGTAGTGAAAAAATATAATATAGCAAATAATAATTCATATAATAAAGGAAAAATAAATACTGTGTAAGAATATCAAAATGAATATGTCAAATTTATTAATTACAAGTATGCCTGCATAGATAATAGTGATAGTGATTAAGTTCATAGAGAGAGAGATGGCGAGAGAATGAGAGATCAAGAGGTAGATAATTAAAGAGAAAGAGAGACATATCCCTTGCATTTGTGACCAACAGAAATCAGTTCATAGTCTGCTGACAGATAGAGCTCAATCGAAACTTCAAAAATTGGATCCAATATTCAAAATTTAAATTCCTGTGCCAGTCTCATGGTGCAACCGTTACTTTGACACGTGGTCCCGCCAACAGTACCCCTTGATCCGGCGCAAGGACCTATTACAAAAGGCATCAAAACGTGACTCCAAGGCACAGGATAATGTCCAGGTTTCACTACCGTATAGCAAAACTGGCATTATCAGGGCCTTGAAGACTCATAGCTTGGTCCTTCTGCACAGGTACCGGCATCTCCAAATACTCTTGTTGAGAGAGTTCATGACCGTTGCTGCCAGGCCAATCCGTCTGCTGACTTCCTGGGCCCGGATTCACTAACGCACCTACGTTGGTAAAATCACGGGTAACTATAGTTACCATGGTAAACAGACAGCGCTGGTAACCACTAACAACTTGCCACTGGAGTTATCATGGTAATTTTAAAAGTGGTATGAGCACTGGTAACTTCTGGGAAGACGATGTTATCACGTGGTATCTCGTCAAGAACTCAATATCTAAGCAAAGTTTTGGGTTTGTTTTTACATCTGATGTAACTAATATGATGGCAAACACATATCGCAATACGGACATAGTGAAGAAATGCAAATTTCATATGAAACTAGCAAGAATAAGATCCACACAAATACTCAGAAAATTATAGGCCTACATTATACTAGAATGCATGGAACCGATAAATAAGTGAACTCTTAAGGAATTCTTCTCTGACATAATTATTACAAACTCTATAGAAAAACTACCTTGATGTATAAACAGGCAATACCAACGCTAAAGGAGTATAGCAATATCTGTGTCTGTCGGCATTTCAATAAATTTCAAAGTGCATGGGCAAAAATAAGCTTGAAATATTTCCTTTGACAACAAATGGCGATGAATAAAAATTTGTTTGGTCCAGTTCTTTGTTTAACAATGATGGAAAATACATAAATTAAAAGCTGTTAGGACTGTCTCTTTGGTTTGAGGTAAACAATAGTATATTAATATAACAGTGTTTGTATTGGTTCCTCTCTATACAGTTAATATATATCCAACATGATGGATATATTTTTTTTTTTTTTTTTTTTTTTTCCTACATGTGCTTCAATAGTATTTTAGCTATGTCGATTATTTAAACAATCCCGCGGTGTTTAGTTCTGTTTACATGTTACGTGATTGGCCGAAGGAACCTAAAAAATTATGTATTGCGCTCGCTGATTGGTTGAATTGCTTTCATAGAGCCCTCTGTTGGCTACCATTAGAATGAGTCGATTTACGATTGTAACTCACCATATCCAAATTACCATTTCTTCATGAATCCCACTTTGCCATCACTGGTAAACGCAATGGTAAATGACAGCTGGTAAATGTGTTACGATCGTATGTTAGTGAATCCGGCCCCTGGTCTGACAGCCCAGAGTTATGAACTACACTACCAAGGTATGTAAAGCGCTCTGTGACTTCAATGTCCTTAGCGCAAGCACAAAGGTCTTGGTCCAGGAGACCTATAGACCCAAGGGCTTTGCTTCATTACTAAATGTATCTAAACCCAACACTAAGATATAGCTGCCAGCATCAGCTCCCAAACCATGGGAGAATTGTGGCTCCCAAACAGACATCTCATAGCCAGCTCGATCACAGCTAGATACCGCATTGAAGTCACCCAGAACAATACAATTATCTCCCCAGGGACACTTGTCTGCCACAGATGCTAGCTTGGCATAGAACATCTCTTTCATGTCAAGTTTACAAACATTGGTAAAAGCATACACAGCAATAAGAGACATGAAGTCAAATGATAGCTTCAGTCACATTGCCATTATACACTTACTGACTGGAGGGGCTGGAGTCTGCTAGAAATAGGCATGACTACTTCCTGGAGATGGTGACCGTCGCTGCGGCCCGACCAGTAGTAGGTGTAGCTACGTACACTGATCGTGCCGCTGCCAGGTCTTCTCACCTCCGAGAGAGCAGCCACCTCCACTCTCAGCCTCCCCAGTTCCCTCAATAGTAGAGGCAACCGATCATCCTGACTTCCCGCCTGAGGTTTAGCCTCGGGCAGTCACTCTGGGTGGTCACCACCTCTGCCACCCTCACTGACACTGTTCCATATAAAAGAGGGTGGCTGGCTGAGGGACCTGTCATCCACCTGCTGGGTTCCCTGAGGCTTTCCTTCGCAAGCTGCACTCCAGGCTGGCAGCTACGCAAGCACAAAGGTCTTGGTCCAGGAGACCTCTAGACCCAAGGGCTTTGCTTCCCGATCCCAACCTGTGTCCCTGCAGCCGCCCTCCCAACGGGGCCCACAGCCCACCACTTTTGCTGGGTGGGAGTATTTCCCCTTCTCCCAGTATTTCCATTTATAATAACCACTGCTGGTGAGTTTTATCTTTGGGAGGAGGACTGGCAAGGCCCACCTCCCCTGAGCCTCTCATTAACTCCAGGGGGCCTAGGGGCAGGAGTTGATACAGGGCCAGAGCTTGTCCACACACCGGTGGGCCATGATCATGTACCTTTAGGGCTTCCTGCTGCTCTGAGATCCCCCACTGTTTAGCCTGGGACCGCAAGGTATCCAGTTTCCATGGGAGGCCACCAGGAGGCACTGCAGAAGTCTCGATGATGGAGAGGCTGTGCACAAGCATTCAATCTATCGTCAATTCCGTTCAGCGGTCAGTATAGGAACAGAAAAAATAATTTTGAGAACCGAAGCAACCATTGTTGCGTTGGCGTCGTACAAATACCTGAATCGCGGACTGAAGAAAGAGGCGACTATCTTCGTTATAATAGTCCCAACTCTCCCTTTCCACATCGCGAGGGAAAGGGTCACCTCAAGCCAGTACAAACACTGTGCCAAAGATGTTATTCCCGGGACGCGCCGGAAGATTGATGAACTAAAGTTGGACAACCTCAAGACGAGATTGTAAATTACTGGCGAATGATAATGGAACAAAATAAATAAATTGGGCTCACTGTTGGAGACTGCATTACACAGAGGTCAACTTGTAATGGCTATTGGTAGAAGGTTAACGCTCCAGAATCGCCAGTTAATGCAAAGGGGTACTTTCCAATAACAGATAACTTTACTAATAACGGATGCAGTAAGGTGAATAGCTTGGAAATAGGCCTATCGAAAAATATGGAAATGTCCCAGGACCGGAAACTTATTACCCAACTTAATAAAAAAAATAAAAATTACTATTATAAAAAGGCCTCTTGAATGTTATATAGAATTCAAATTTATAACTATTTAATGCTGAAAATTTATATTTGATGAAAAAACTCACTATGAAATAATTGGAAACAATCTCAGTACTGAAACCAGTAATGTCCTAAAAACAAAAATAGAACATTCTTATGACATCCATTTTTTTATAATAATACCGTGGAAGCCATGTCTCAGAGATATACTAATATTTCCGCACGTTTAAAACAATAACATTTCTACGTCTGCACATAAAGGCAATGTTCAATTCCGTGCTCAAAGAGTCTGGTGCTGAACAACGCTCTATATTTCATCGGCCTAAAGGGGAAAAAGCGATTGAATTCCGTGAGAAAGTGAACTCACAGGTAGCAAGCAAGAATAAATAATTATCTTTCATAATTACCCTCAAAATCAATTTACCTTACAAAATATACAGCGTACCTTTAGCATCTGTACTTTAAGGATATTGAGAGATTGAATAAAATATTCAGATTTTAAGGTGTCTCTCTCTAACGGGATCTGCAACATTGGCGAGATGTGTTGCAAACTAGAATCAAAGGAAATTAACTTTCAATGGAAACGCCAATACGAACTTCATTAAAGATTTAACAGTTTTATTTGATAATTATATCAACAGTTCAGGTAAAAGAAAACATTTAAATCAAACATTCTCAACAAACATGCCTGGACCAAAAGACAGACTAATAGAAAGAACATATTTTCGTAAATAAAAGTTTTAAAAAAAAAAAAAAAAAAAAAAAATTCAATGCTATTAAATGTTTTATATTAAAATCTGTAAACGAAAGTAACACTAAAGAGAAAAGAGAGAGACACACACAGACAGACAGAGAAACCTGCTTTAAAGTCCTTCACTCAAATCCTGGAAAGTGTTCGTCTAGTTGTTGTTGTTGTTGTTGTTGTTGTTGTTGCTGTTTTGTTGTTTTAACAAAGCACGGGATTTAGGAAATATGCACCAGGCTTTCATATCGTCAATTGCAGTATTGAATATACTGATTGCAAAGTCATAGGAATGATGAACCGTCTCAATAGAATGAATACGCCATTATTTGAAATTCAAGAAGAGAAAATTATTGTTGCTGTTATAACAAATAAAGACAAAGAAGGGTGAATTACACACACGCAAATGTATACTTGATACATACTTGATCTACAAACATACACAGACTCATGTATATACCTCCAGCTGACATGTAGAGACTTATGTGTTGTTGTTGTTGTTTTTTTGTCATTTGTTTTGTTTGCTGTTGAGCGTATGTGTTTGTGTGTCTGTATTTGTCTTTGATTTGCTTGGTTGAGTGTGTATTCATGTG
>NW_020868869.1:90308-97808 GCF_003789085.1 Penaeus vannamei
TATATATTATATAATATTTATATATACATTTATGATATATATATATAGATATATATATATATATATTAGTTATATATATATTATATATATATTATATATATATATATATATATATATATATATATATGTGTGTGTGTGTGTGTGTGTGTAGATAAATAGATAGACAGATAGATAGCGTTGGTGATAGATAGTAGATGCGCAGATAGATAGATAGATAGACAGATATGTGTGAAGGAATAACATCAGCCATGAATTTTTAAAAAGTATAATTCATTTCCACTCTCACGTTTTCTTCAATATTCATCACAATGAACTCAACATCACTGCAACGATCCTTCGAAGCTCCCCCGTGCAGGAGGATAATCAGATGCAACACATTATTCATCGTTTTTATTCATCCACCATCACGCGTCTCATGTACCATAGATAACACCAACATCTACAAAAATACAGTCACTTACTATTTACAGAGAGAGAAGAGCGTGGCACCGTAGTCACACTTTCACCAGAGGTTCCCCGGTGGCACTTGGTTTGTTTTGTTTGTTTCATTTTGTTCTATTTTGTTTGTTTGCTATGTCTTTATTGTCTTTTTTTTACTGTCTACTCCTCCGTTTTGTTTTGTTTTGTTTCATTATGTTTTGTTGTTTGCTATGTCTTTATTCTCTTTTTTTTTTTTTTACTGTCTACTCCTCCTCCGGTCGTTATGCATTTTGTTTCAATGTATACACAATTATTTGTTTTCTCTTTTTCATTTTCTTCTTCTCCTTCTCCTTCTACTGCGTCTCTCCTCCTCCTCCTTCTTCTTCTAGTTTTTTTCTTCTTTTTTCTAATAGTTATTTTATTCTTACTTTCTAGTTGTTGTTCTTCTTCGATTTCTTCTTCTGCTTCTTCTTCTTCACCTTCTTCTTCTTCTTCTTCTTCTTCTTCTTCTTCTTCTTCTCCTCCTCCTCCTCCCCTCCTCCCTCCTCCTCTTCTTCTTCTTTTCTCTTCTTCTCTTCTTTTCTTCTTCTTCTTTTGTCTTCTTTTCTTCTCTTCTTCTTCTCCTCCTCCTCCTCCTCTCTCCTCTCCTCTCCATCATCATCGCGCGATTTATTTCAACACCGGAAGCTACCATGACTGAAATAAACCATGTTATCTTTTTATCATATTTCCCTTCACATCACGCTGGCACTGACCGGGCAAGGCTAACGATCGAGTGAAGTTGGCACTGTAGAGGTATGTGGATAACTGTCCTTTATAAGCACACGTCGTTTTATATCGCAACATGCCTTTCAGTACGTTTCATGTCACTTATGATGATTGTCATACAACTGTTTGTCAAGTTAGGATGACAGTTATCACGTCATTCATTGTCATTCATTGTCATTCACTCTTCCAGACTGTCACTCATATCTGCGCTCTGTCGCTCGTGTTATCATGCTCTTGTGTTAATTATCCTCATACTCTAAGCTGGGTTCTCTTCTACATTATTATTTTTGGCGTGTCAGAGGACGTGACTAGAGATGAAGAACTGGAAATGATATCCACGTTTAGAAAAGCATCAGGATATTGTATATACAGATGGAATTGTCTGTGAGCCTGTGTGTGTGTGTGTGTGTGGTGTGTGTTCTGATATGTACTATATAATTACCAGGAAAACACCAAGGAACCTACCCCCCCCCCCCAAAAAAAGAAAAAGAAAAAATGAAATAATAATAATAATAATAATAATAATAATAATAATAATAATAATAATAATAATAATAATAATATATAATAATAATAATAAAATAATAATAATAATAATAATAACAATAAAATGATAATAATATAATAATAATAATAATAATAATAATAATAATAATATAATAATAATAATAATAATAATAATAATAATAATAATAATAATAATAATAATATAATAATAATAATAATATAAAATAATAATAATAATAATAACAATAATAAATAAATAAATAAATAAAAACAAAAAATCAATCAAGCAATCTTACTTTCCCTTACAGCAAACAGCCGTCTTCCCCGCGAGATCAAATGTCAACAAGGCTGCAATCCGCTCACAGAGTGCAATTGCAGGAGACTTTCGAGCGCTGTTCAAACCCCACACGAAGACACAATATCCATTAATGAAGAAGTGACGTGTAGCTCTCGTAATCACGTTCATATTTCCAGCGTCGATATGAATGAAGTGTTCTGTATGTTCACTTCATTGATTTTTTTTCTTTGATTGTTTGTTTGGGTGGTTGATTGGATGTTATTTATTTCTTTTTCTCTTTTCTTAAATGATTAATTGATAGTGGGCGGGTGTGGTTAGGTGTGGTGGTGATTGAGGTGGTGGTGATAATGGTGATGACGAACTAAAAAGGGTTTAGTGAGATGATAGTGTATTTTAATAAAATAGTGATGATGGTGGTGGTGATTAGGATGATGATGAAGATGATGGTGTCTATTATGAGGACCATGATGATAATGATGATGATGAAAATAGCGATAATGATGATGACAATAAAATTTATGATAATGATGATAGAAATAATGATGATGATGATGATCATGATGATGATTGTGATAGAAATATTGATAATGATCATTATAAGAATTATGATAATGATGGTGATAAGAATAATGATAATGATGATGATGATAATGATAACAATGATAATAATTTTCTTTATCTTGGTAATGATATTGATAAAGAAAATAGCAACATAAACAAACAAACTTTTTTTTTTAATCCTTCATTTTTCCCCAAAAACATGAAGGTCTTAACCAACAAAACAGCGCTACAGAAAGCTTCACATGTTTCCAAAATACGTCAAAGCGCGCAGGCAAATACCAATAAAAAATGTGTATAAAAGTACTGTCAAATATGTCCACGAACATAACACATGGCAGAGATACTGAAAACAACATAATGATTTTTTTCCTTTATTGGGGGGGGGGGGGAGGGGAGTGGCAAGTCCAAAAGAGATAGTCATTTTCTCTCATTTTTCTTCTTTTTTTTCTTTCTTTTCATTTAACAAATTCGAATTACTTGTTTGATTGAAAAATATGTTGTTTTTTCCTGTCTCTCTCTCTCTTTTCTTAATTTTTTCTTCTTCTTTTTTCTTTGGGGGTGGGTATTTTACCGACGGTGTTCGAAACCTCGAATTTTGTCTTTTGCGGATATCGACTGTTTTTTGTTTATCTTTACGGACGATTTAATCAACACATTGTTTTCTTTTGTTTTCTTTGGCTATGCTGTCCTGTACGTGGCGTATGGGTGAAAGAGAGAGAGAGAGAGAGAGGAGAGGAGAGAGAGAGAGAGAGAGAGAAGGAGAGAGAGAAGAGAGAGAGAGAGAGAGAGAGAAGAGAGAGAGAGAGAGAAAGAGAAGAGAGAGAGAGAGAGAGAGTTTGTTTGTGTGTGTGCGTGTGTGTGTGTTCACCTGATTGTGTTGCTATTTGCTGGAGCCGGTTCGTAGAGCCAAATAATAAAGCTTAAGTGACGCTTTAACATTATACATTGGCCTAATGATTCGACTGCAATATCTTCATCATATGGACAATGTGCATCCTTAGATTATATGCATGCTGGTTAGTATTTTCCTTGTAGAGANCTTTTATTAAGCTCGTTCAGTTCAATGGGCTAAAATTAGTCTTTTCTGTTTTGCTTTTTCCTCTCTGCATGGGAGATGAGCTTGCAGTCGACCGCACAAATGGTGTGGGGATCACCGCCTTTTGGACACTTATATAATAAATAAAATTAATAAAAAATAATAATAACAAGAGATTTATATATATATTTAGGTATAGTTAAATGAATAGATAAATAAAGATGTGTGTGTGTGTGTGTGTGTGTGTGTGTGTGTGTGTGTGTGTGTGTTGTGTGTTTGTGTTCAAGAAATCAAGTATGGCTATAAATAAATAAGAATATAAATGTGCACGAAAAATATCAGAAAAAAAGAATATAACAGATCGAACCAGCCCGGTCATAAAGATGTACAGCAGGGCGTAACAGACCCAAAGGACAAGTACCATGTTACCAAAAACAATAGAACCGCAATGATGATATTGTGTGTGTAATAATGGTTATAAAATAATCTACACGAGGATGTTCTGAAATACCGAAGAAAACTCAACATCATAACAGTTACCTTTACCAGCTGCTAGGTACTTAGGTTTTAAAAGATCTAAGCAAATGCTGGATTACTTACGTGTTATTGAAATGAAATACCATGGTGGGTACTTGTGAATGATGCGAAATTTAGTTACGGGACACCAATGTGTTGTTTGTTATTCATACTGTATTATTTGAATTCGATTGAATGAAATTGTAATGTGTGTGCGTGTGTGTGTGTATGAATGTTTATGCTTATGTAGGAGAGAAATAAAGCATGATTACAATAACAAATTATACTCTGACACCAGCCACTTTATCCTATATAGTTACCAAAGCTCCAACACATTCTCACAAAGGTTTGCAAAAATACAAGAATATCAAAATTGGTCAGTCTGGCAACCAAACACTCTCTTCCTAACTCTCTCTCTCTCTCTCTCTCTCTCTCTCTCTCTCTCTCTCTCTCTCTCTCTCTCTCTCTCTCTCTCTCTCTCTCTCTCTCTCTCTTCTTTTACACGCAGACACACGTACACACACAAACACACACACACACATATATACACACACACACACGCACACACAACACAACACACACACACAACACCCCAACATCCACACAGCAAATCTTATAAAATGTATTGCACGATTAGAAATCAAACACTGATTCATTAAGCTGATTATCTCCATGGCAATCCTTCATTGAACTGAAGTCGCCAACACAGAAAGTCACACAACAAATGCCATATAAAGGTGATACTAAAGCGCTTTTTTTCCAAAAGTACGATAGGAGAGAGAGAATAGAGAGGGAGGGAGGGAGAGAAAGACAGGCAAAAAGACAGAGAGAGAGTGAGAGAATTAAAAGAGGAAGGGAGGGAGAGACAAACAGACAGAGAGCAAGAGAAAGAGAGAGGAATGATAATGAGATAAATAGATAGAAAGAGAGAGACAGAGACAGAGAGGAATAGTTAGAAGCAAGAGAGACAGAGAGGAATAGTTAGAAAAAGAGAGACAGAGACAGGACATAGAGCGAGAGCGAGAGAGAGAGAGGGAGAGAGAGAGAGAGAGAGAGAGAGAGAGAGAGAGAGAGAGAGAGAGAGAGAGAGAGAGAGAGAGAGAGAGAGAGAGAGAGAGAGAGAGAGAGAGGAATGAAAAACAAAGGTGCTGATAACCCAAAGAACCCAGGTGGCACTGTCTGCCACTCCAAATATAACTCAGGTGCCATAGGTGGCCCTCTCACTTGAGCTGAACACAATGCCTAAGTGTATTTTGTACATTTGGTCCTATCGCTATCCCATTACAACATCGAACTCGCTTATGCACAAATTATAATGACGTTCAAAATAATATCTTATAACAAACATCGGGTTTTCTTTTCTTTTTTTTTTTTCTTTTTCTTTTTATGATATTATCCATGAGGGACTGTGTTTACATTATAAAGGCGGGGTTGCTATCTACTACGGTAAGTGTGGTAGGGATTCTAACACTCAACAACTTTGAAACCAGCAAAGTTTCTTAGCGAGAATGCCGCTTTGTTTGTTCTATGGTTTGCTTCCCACGTTTGTGTATGTATTACAATTACGTTATGTTCTTCTTCAAAAACATATCTTTGTCTTCCCCCTGTTTTCTTCTATTTACCAAAATAATTTGGTTGTGATTAGTCTCCTATTTGACACATTTATACTCACGAGTTTCAAGTCTCTCATCCTCTCTCTTTCTCTCTTTCCGCAAAGGCAAGATTTCTTTCCACATCCCCTCTTCACCCTTTCCTCAAAGACTGCAGCGCATCCACATCACATGTAAAGCGTTCCTCTGCTTCAGCCTGAGCGAATACGGGTACTGCGGGTGGCGGTTCACGGGCTGGCGGGTGATGTTGGCCATGGCGCACCCCATCAGGAATTCGAGGAACCTGCAGCTCGACTCGTACGCGAACCACAGCCAGGGGGAGCCGGCGAACACGTTCACGGCGCTGAAGTGGCCGTAGACGCCGTTGACGAGCGCCAGGGAGAGCAGCGTGCCGAGGGCGGCCGTCACGTAGGTTACCAGCAGCACCTGCGGGAACGAGCTGGGCGTCAGGACAGAAATGGAAACACCTGGTGTCGCTGGCACAGGTACGCTTGATTGCACATCCAACATACGGAACACACACGTGTATGTTTTGGTGTGTGTGTGTCCGTGCATATATATATATATATATATATATATATATATATATATATATATATATATATTATATATATATATATATATGTATACATATATATATATATATATATATATATATATAATATATATATATATATATATATATATATATATTTATCTATGGATAGATTTATATGCATACATACATACAAACATACATATATAATATATATATATATATATATATATATATATATATATATATATATATATATATATATAACCACCTAAACACACATTCATTGTGTGTATAGGTGGTAAATGTGCAACAAACATACTGATTTTTTTTTGATTTTTTTAGTCTCGAACATATATATGAGGATATATTATGAGGAGATGTCTTCGGGTTATAATTTGAATCCTAAGGAAAAAATAGATTCACGCTTTTTAACTATCCACGTGGGTAATTAAAACGGCATATGACAAAGGAAAGTGATCATTCGTGGCAATGGTCATCACTTTAATAAATAAAAGATGAATTGATAAATAGATAAAATGTGAAAATGAAAACGGTAAGAAAATCCTCATTAGAAGGTGAAATCCAAATTGATTGCAGTATATGCTCATATGTATCAAACTTTCTGTATCTATCTATCCACCTTTCTCTCTTGATCTAGCTATCTATCTGCCTATCTATTTGTATATATAAATATACATACATATATACATATATATACATATATATATGTGTTATATATATATATATATATATATATATATTATATATATAATATATAATGTGTGTATAATATATTATATATATATATAATATTATATATATATATATATAATATATATATATATATATATATATAGTATATACACTATATATATATATATATATATATATATATTATATATATATATTATATATATACATATATATATATATATATATATAGATAGATAGATAGATAGATAGATAGATAGATAGATAGATAGATAGATAGATAGATATACATATTATATATATATATATATATATATATATATATATATATATATATATATATATACATATATGTGTGTGTGTGTGTCTGTGAGTGTGTGATATATATATATATATATATATATATATATATATATATATATATATATATATATATATATATATATATATATATATATATATACATACACAGATATATAGAGAAAGATAATGGTGTTTTTCGTAAGCATACAAATAAAGATGCAGGCGCTGCCTG
>NW_020868869.1:114099-121599 GCF_003789085.1 Penaeus vannamei
ATTACTACTACTACTACCTTTATTACTATAATAATTATTGTTATCATTGCATCATTACCTTCATTATTATATGTGTATTATTATCATCATTACTACATTACTATTACCCTATTGTCATTATCATATTATCATTGTTTTCTTGTTGTAATTATTCTTATTAACATTATCATTACTTTTATTGTTGTAGTTGTTATCTTTCTTATTATTAGTATTATCCCAATTGTTGTTGTTATCATTCTTATTGTCAGCATTGTCATCATTATCTTTTTTTGTCATTATTATTATCATAATATCATTGTTGTCATTTTTTATGCCATTGCTATCGTTATTGCTATTACTATTATCATTATTGTTATCACTATTATTTTTATCCTTATCATTATTATAATTACTATTATCATCATATTCATCATTAATATTCTTAATATTATTATTGTAGTTATTATCATATTTGTCATTATCAATTTCAATATCATCATAATCATTATTGCTATCTTTATTACCATTGTAATTATTGCTATCACTCTCATTACTACCAGTATCATATCGTATCATTTTTATTATTATTATTGTCATTATTATTATCACCATCCATTTCCTCCTCCTTCCCTCCCCTCCTCCTTTCTCATCACCACCACCATCATCACCAAACATCCATTCATCATCACCATCACCACCACCTTTTCAATTCACCATCATCACCATCATCATTCACCATCACGGCTTCCATCATCACCAACATCATCATCATTCACCACACCTTCATCACCATCATCACAATCACCACCATCATCACCATCATTCAGCACCATCAGCAAGCAGGCACCATCATCATCATCATCACCATAACCATATATCACCATCACCACCATCATATCACCATCACCCCTATCATCATTACCTCACCACATTCGTCACCATCATCACCACCATCATCACCATCACTTTCTACATCATCATCACCATCATCATCACCAACATCATTACCCACCATCACTATCACTACCACCAATCATTCACCATCAACACCATGCGTCAACACCATCATCCGCTTATTCTTCATCACCAAAAAACCCACCACCTATCACCATACCACCACCCATCATCAACCGTCACATCACTTGCCACCATCATCATCACCACAATCATCACCATTCACCACTATCCGTCAACACCATCATCCACTATCATCACCAATCACCACCATCATTTATCGACCCACTATACATCACCATCACTCCACTAATATCATTCACCATCACCACACCATATCACCATCACCACCACTATCATAATCACCATCACCACCACTATCATCATCACCATCACCACACCATTCATCACCGTATCATCACCACCATCATCACCACCATTTAATCACCATCACCACCATTAATCACCATCACCACCAAACCTTCTGACCCTCTCCTCCTTTCCCCCCATACTTCACTTAACTCGTTCTCCCTCCTGTCCGTTTCCCTTACTGCCCCCCGATCGTACCATATTCTTCCCTAACTACACAATAACTTCTCTTCATCACCACCATCATCACCATCACTAACTACCATCATCACCATCAACACCATCCGTCAACACAATCATCGCTAATCATCATCACCAGCACCACCACCATTCTCAAACGTCACCATCACTCCCCATCACCATTCACCATTAATCATCACCATCACCACCATCGTCAACACCATCATCACTACCTCCATCACCATTCTTTCACCCTATCATCATAACCACCATAATCACCATCACCACCACTATCATCATCATCACCATCACCACCATCATCACCACCATAATCACCATCACAACCCCACTCTCATCATCAGCATCACACACACTATCATCATCATTACCATTCACACCACCATAATCACATCCACCACTATCATCATCACCATCATCCACCATCACTACTACCATCATCATCACGATCATCATCACCATTGTCAACACCATCATCGCTATCATCACCACCATAATCACCGTGAATCACCACTTATTATCATCATCCACCATCACCACCATAATCACCATCACCACCATATCACCATCACCACCACACTATCATCACATCCCCACCCATAATCACCATCACCCACTTCTCACCACACCACCCATAATCATCACAAACACCACTATCATCACCATCATCATCATCATCACCATCCACCATCACCCCATCATCATCATGCCTCACCATCGCCATCCATCATCACCAATATCATCACCATCATAATCATCACCATCACTACACCATCATCATCACCCACCATCACCACCCTCACCGCTATCCATCATTACCACCAACACCAAATCACAAATTCATCACCATCAATATCACCACCACCATCCATCATCACCATCGTCATCATCACCATCACCAATCACCCATTCATCATCATTTGCCTCACCATCGCCATCATCACCACCATCATTCACCATCACTACCACCATCATCATTCCCCATCATCGCTATCATCATTACCACCACCACAATCATCACCACCATCACAATCATCATCCACCATCACATTAGTCAACATCATTACCATCACCACCACCATCATCACCATCACACATTAGTCAACATCCATTACCATCACCAACACCATCATCATCACCAACCACTATCATCACCCACATCATTATCGCCATCACTATCATCACCACCACCATAATCACCATCACCACCATAATTACCATGATCATCATCACCACCACCATAATCACCATCATTATCACCATCATCATCACCATCACCACCATCATCATCATCACCATCCTTACCTTCCGACCAACCTACCCGGATCGCTAGTCTGCAGAGAGGACAATCTTGACCCTTCTGACACGTATGAATAAGTGTGATCATACTCATCCGTTATCTTTATCTTGGGCGTGAGCACCGAGGGGGTAGCAGCCGTCAGCACAGTCGAGGCGATGTTGTTGCACTGTGCCAGGAGTGCCAGTTGGAGGATGCCTAAGGACGGGAGAGCAATGGAGTGTGAGTTTGTTTTGGCGATTATGAAATGGAGTTTTTTTTTTTGTTTTAGGGAGGAGGTGGGTTTAGGACAATTTTGTTTTGGCATTTATAAAATGGAGGGATTTTTTTGTTTGTTTGTTTGTTTTACGGAGTAGGTGAGTTTAGGACTTAATTTTGTGTTGGCGCTTATGAAACGGACTTTCTTTATGTTTTAGGGAGTAGGTGGGGTTTAGGACTTAATCTTGTGTTTAGTCATGTTTATCTTTATTTCGTCCTCTTTTGTGGGGGGCGGGGGTGTGAAACTGTACTTTTTTTCAGCTAGTAGATATGAAATTGTACATTTTTTCTCCAGCTAGGAACTACAAAATTGTGTAATACTTTGTAGATAGTAAATATAAAGATATATATCAATCTAAAGCAAAATAAATGAGAAATTGTACATCATATTCTAGTTACTGTACATGAAACTGTCCATCATTCTGCATCTAGTGGCTACGAAATCGTACACATTTTCCAGCAAGTACCTACGAAGCTGGACGTCACTCTCCATCTGGTAACGAAGCTGGATATACACTCAGGCTGAGAACTACTCTTTCAGTTAACAAATAAAGCTGCATTGCCACATACCCGCAAGCACTGAACAGCTTCTACACACACTCTTTAGTTTCCATGCTGTGTTTCTCTAAGGAAGATAGTATCACAATATGTCATAGTTTAACTGTGCGAAGAAATCCACTTTCATGTGTATTGTTATGTGTCTGTGATTGACTGGGAGGAGATACGTGTGTGTGTGTGTTTATCTCAGTGTGTGTGCAAAACAATGCTGACAAATTTATATATATATATATATATATATATATATATATATATATATATATATATATATATATATATTATAATATAATATATATATATATTTTATATATATTATATTTATATATATATATATATATATATATGTGTGGTGTGTGTGTGTGTGTGTGTGTGTGTGTGTGTGTGTGTGTGTGTGTGGTGTGTGTGTGTGTGGTGTGTGTGTGTGTGCTGTGGTGTAGTGTGCAATACATGTGTACATGCACACACGTATGCACATCCGTATATGCTCTAAGACCCACCTTTGTTATTGGGCGTGCAGGAATCCCCGCCCTGGAAGGCGTGTGCGGGATGGTGCGCAGGAGCCGGATGATGCGCGGCCGCCGCCGTACAGGAAAGTGACACACAGCACGAGCCCCAACTCAGGAACAACCGTCTGCACGACCCACCGCACCACCTGTGTCGTACAGAGCGTCAGCGGGAGGAACACGACAATCTCACCCCTTCTGCGTGTCAATTTTCATGCGGTTCTAGCTTGGGGTCGAGGAGGGTTTTTGGGGGGATGCGGTGACAGCCCGGCCTTGGGATGTTTTCGGGGGGGGGGGGGTAATTATACAGGATCAGTGAATGGAATCTTTCCAAATAGTGTCCTGCTCTATTAGCTTTGGCACCATTACATAATTCCTATCTAGCAATAATTAAATTTGAATAGCCACCTCAACGGGGCCATGGAGAAGATTACAAGTACCATTATGGAGAAATTAGATAGAGCCACAGTAAAAATGATGGGAAGAAATAGGAAAATGGACGAACGCCAGCTAAATGGTGTATAGCAGATAGTCTGGCTTGTGATAAAATGTGAAAGTAATATATGATTATGAATTAGATATGAAGTATTGTTTATAAGTAATACCTTCGTTATAAGATGAAGATATATTAATCTGACAATAGAAATCGCATATATCAGTAAGTAAGTAATGTAGAAAGTGTGTCCATGTATCCTCACTAAATGAACATAGTATGTATCTGTGTATTATATACTGATATGATACCACAGCATGCTATCATCGCTCTTGCCCGAATACTACTACACATAGTGATCTAAACTGTGTTGATGTGTACGTAGTGTGATGTATTAAAAAGTGCGTGTAATGTGTGTGATAGTGTAGTGTGTGAACCTCTACTTGTATGTTGAGAAATCTTCAACTCCAACACATTTAACAATTAAATTATAATACATGACTACCCTATATTCCTAAATTATTGTTTTTTTCAGAATTATATCCATGTCGAATAACGTAAAGAAGTGTTGTGATCGTGTTTGTGTGTGTGTGTTGTGTTGTGTGGGATGTAATACATATATATAATATTTATATATACTATATATACTATAATAAATCAATTAAGCGAATAATGCCTACCATAATATATACTCTACTAAACAGTATGATAAAAGTTGTAATAATAATACGTCATTATATGGTATATGTAATATTTACAATGTTGTGTAAATTACTACTTATTATTTTACCTATTTATATATATATATAATTATATTAAATTAATTTATTACTACTATATATATATAATATATGTATATTAATTTGTCAACCAGAAAACAATAACCATTAATGCAGATTCTCGTCAGTACGTATATGACTCTTCTTGTATTCCGTCCTTTTCAAATGTCTGTCTAACTAAGACGGTCAAGGTACGCTTCAGAAGAGGCTTAACAGAAGCGACAACGAACTATAACATCTCATACTGTGAAAGTTGTTCATTACTGCACTTTCTATACATGATGGGATATTGTAATGCCTGAGTAACTTCATGCAGGAGTGTGTCCCTGAAGTTTCATCACCATTAGTGAGTCGGCCGCCTGTCTGCAGCGGTCGGTTATGCATTTTTCACTCAATAATTTTCACTTTTGTGGTCATTTCTCCTGGCGGAAATGCCATTCTTTTCAAACCCTATATCCTTCTTCCTGTGTTCCCCTTATTTCCGTCTTCATTCCTTTTTTTATTGTTTCGTTATCACCTCCATCAACAAATATCCCCAACCATACATTCCCTCAAAGATAAGAAATGATACATAAAGAAATAAAACAAATATATCCCCAAGAGAGGAGGAAAAGAAGGCAAGCTCGCGATACTAAGTGAGTGACACGAAGACAGAAGACGTTGACCTGGGTTGATGTTAAAGACGTAAGTTATAACAACAAGGGCGGGTGGCTGTCTCGAGGGTCTCTCTCTCTCTCTCTCTCTCTCTCTCTCTCTCTCTCTCTCTCTCTCTCTCTCTCTCTCTCTCTCTCTCTCTCTCTCTCTCTCTCTCTTTTCTCTCTCTCTCTCTCTCTCTCACTCTCTCTCTCTCTCTCTTCTCTCTCTCTCTCTCTCTCTCTCTCTCTCTCTCTCATACACGTCTCCACACAATGTACGCGCGTCCAGGCCAGATCGTTTAGTTAATGTTTCTCTCTTTTTGTTTCAGTTCCGCACTTGGGTTCTCATTTTGTATGCTTCCTGATATCCCCATGGTGCCTGAGGTGGTACGGAATGAGATCTCTGTCTGTCTGTCTTCTGTCTCTCTCTCTCTCTTCTCTTCTCTCTCTCTCTCTCTCTCTCTCTCTCTCTCTCTCTCTCTCTCTCTCTCTCTCTCTCTCTCTCTCTCTCTCTCTCTCTCTCTCTCTCTCTCTCTCTTTCTCTCTCTAACTTATCTATCTATTGTATCTCTATCTATCTATCTTATCTATCTTTCTCTGTTTGTCTGTACCTGTGTATGTGTCTTTGCCTCTGTCTGTCTCTGTTTATCTGGCCCCGTCTCTCTCTCTCTCTCTCTCTCTCTCTTCTCTCTCTCTCTCTCTCTCTCTCTCTCTCTCTCTCTCTCTCTCTCTCTCTCTCTCTCTCTCTCTCTCTCTCTCCCTCTCTCCCTCTCCCTCTCCCCTCTCCCTCTCCCTCTCCCTCTCCCTCTCCCTCTCCCTCTCCCTCTCTCTCTCTCTCTCCTTATCTGTGATAATATACTCCGTTGTTTCAGTCATTGCATCCAACTCAGATGTGCTTTTCACTCGAGCAAACAAAACAATCACCTAGAAAAGGTTGAAAATCGCTATACAGTTGCAAGCGCGGGAGTTGCTAGCAAATCATATCTCGCACACCTTTCCCTTTAAGGAGACTGGAAGAAGTTAAATAAGGTATGAATATCACCTGCGTGTTTGCTCTTGTCTTTTTTCCATCCTTTTTTAACACCGTTTTTTTTTTTTTTTTTTTTTTTGTATAAGTACAATGAGTTACAGATGGCGTGTGTTCGTTGGTACTCGCTGTATCTCTCATTGTGACAAGTGTTATTTGATTGAGGAAAGTGACGGTGAGAATAAATCGATAGATAAAGAGCTTGTACATATACGTAGATTGGAGTGTTTTTATTATTCATTTGACAAAGGGAAAGTGTTCCTATAATTGCATTTACTAAGGAAGAGTTATGTTAAGAGAGAACCTTATGCCACGTAACATTATATACTTGTTTGTCCGTGGGCGTCAACGTATGAGCACTTTGTAGCTAAAGTGGACGAGCCATCCTGTGCAAAAGGTGTTAAAGCTAGAGTAAAAGATCGTAGTTGAGTATCTGTTGCCAGCAGATCGATCGCCTCAGCGTCCATTGAAGTCTGAACAACCAATTTCGATTTGCGTTTGAGTGCGAGT
>NW_020868869.1:126599-131599 GCF_003789085.1 Penaeus vannamei
AGCAAACGCACTGTTATCACTCCAGTTAGAATACATAATGGTCTGGCGTAACGCGAATGAAGAGCGTAATTCTGTTTAAGGCGTTTTAATATCTTAATTGGGACTAATTACCCTCAGCAATTAACCCGCTGCTCACTGCTCCCCGTGGATCCGTTTTTCCTGAAGTGAATTACATTAATCGCAGAATGAGTAGTTCTGTGGCTTAACCCTTTATGGCGTCAGGTAGATAGTAATGGTTAGGGGTTTTACACAATGAGATACGTACAAAGATAATGAAAGGGAAAGAAGGGGGAGGGAGGGAGGGAGAGGGAGAGAGAGAAATATGTTATATATATATATATATATATATATATATATATATATGTATATATTATGTATATATATATAGTATATATATATATATATATATATATAAGAGAGAGAGAGAGAGAGAGAGAGAGAGAGAGAGAGAGAGAGAGAGAAGAGAGAAGAGAGAGAGACAGAGACAGAGAAAGAAAGAGACAAACAGAGACAGACAAGTGAGCACGCGAGCGGAGCGAAACGATACAAGAAACACAGGAGACACAGAGACAAAGAGAGAGAGAGAGGGAGAGAGACACGCCGACAGAAACAAAGAGGAACCAACAAAGAGGCCAAATCATCGCGGGAGATTGAACATCCACCGGCCCTTTGGATGCCAATCTTGTACCTGCTGTGACATCGGGCCCGTGGAAGCGGCAGCAGCTGACTGTCGATTCGAAGTCTGCTGATGAGGCTGACGTCCTTCTATCTTTCTGTTGATGTACGTTTATCGGGATGGCTGGGAATCGTTTGACGGAGAAGGTAGAATGATTGCTTTGGGGAGGTTATGGGAAAAATATTGGAATAAAATCCGACGTAGCAACTGCCTGACGGGGGTACCAGTGAGGGATTTTCCTTTTATTTTTATTCCTTTTTTAAAAATATTTTGTTTACCTATTTTTTATTTTTTGACAGACGAAGATGCTGGTTGCGATGAGGTATTATATATCAATATTAAAACATGTTGATTAAAATGAGGCTAATGTCGAAAAAATATTTTGATTCCTAATTGTAATTTCTAGTTTCCAGAATTAATCAAAGTAGAGGGAAGAAGGGATCAGAAAAATATTAGGATAGACTTAAAATAATCTGGAATTTTAATTGGCTGACAATATTTCATCAACTCATAATCCACTTTTTTTCTTTTTATTTATTTATTTACTTTTTTTCTTTTTTCTTTCTTTTTTTTATTTTTTTAAGATCAGGATATATTACGGAATAAAATTTAGAGGACGTGGAATACAGGAAAAAAAAAAAATATGACCTTAATGAAATAGATAAATGAAATGAAATGAAATGAAAGTAAGACCCTATCTACTTGACGAAACGAATGGGATCGTTAAGACAAGGAATCTCCCATAGCCATTTCTTATCTTAGAAGAAATCTTGATTGGATATAAGGGGAAATAAAGGAGACGAGAATAACGGTAAAGCTGAAATTGAAATCAATATTGCAATTGACTGATGAGACGATTCTATTAAGGTTAAGATTTCTCTATGAGCTTAAGATTATATATATATATATATATATATATATATATATATATATATATATATATATATATATATATATATATATATAGAGAGATAGAGAAAAGAGAGAGATAGATTTTTTTTTTTTCTTATTTTCCTATCTTTTTCGCTGGTCATATATTTTTTCTTTATTTTTTTCTCTATTTTTTTTTCTTTATTCCTATTTTCTTTTTTCTTTTTTTTTTTTCTCATACATTTTTTTCTTTATTTTCATTTTTCTTACATTTTTTCGTTGTCATATACTTTTTCTTTATTTTTATTTTCTTGCATTTTCTTTCGTTATCATATATTTTTTCTTTAATCTTATTTTTTTATATTTTTTTCACCTTTCTTACGTAGACCGAAATAAAAGACAACAAAATCCATCTTTTAACGAAAGGGAAATACAATGAAAGTGAAAGAGACGCTGAAAAACAAAAAACAAATCCGGTACCTCAAAGAAAAGATAATTAATATATCTAATTAATTAATTCTTACTCTCATTACTTAAACAGACGCGAGAAAAAGTGCATTAACACCAGTAGCAATCGCACCGAAAGTCATTAACCGAAATCATTAATTACAAGATTGAGGAATAGGAAGAAAAGGAGAAACAAACGAGGAAGAGAATAAATGACAACGAAAAAATATGAAAAAGATGAGAATAAAGGGGAAAAATATGGCAACGAAAATATATAAGAAGGATAAAGACAAAACATTAGAACGAAAACATAAAAAAATTAATTAATTAAAGAATATGACAAGGAAAAAATAAAAAATAGGAATAAGCAACAACGATAAAAAATATAAGAAAAATAAGAATAAAGAAAAAAAAAATGACAACGAAAAGAAAAGAGAGGAATGAAAAAAAAAAAAAATAAAAATAAAATAAAAAAAAAAAAACAAAGAAGAAAATCGAAGAAAGAAAAACGAAAGAAAACAAAACAAAAAAAAGATAAAATCAAAGAAAAAAAATCAAAATATGCAAAAAAAGTAAAAAAAAAAAAAAAAAAAAAAAAAAAGGTAAAATGAAATAGCCATTAATGTTATTGGCCGTTGAGGAGCCGAAGCAAAGTTCGCGCAAGAAGGAATTTCCTCCAACTCTCGAACCTCCGAAGCGCATTTGTTGCAAGAACGGCGTCTGCAAAATCGTTCTCGGAATTAGCGCAAGGGAAAAGGAAGATGTTGATGAAAATGGAGGTGGGAGGAAGTGGCGGTGGCGGAGGGAGGTGGAGGGAGGTGGTGGTGGTGGTGGTGGTGATGCTGGAGATGGTGTGATGGTGATGTTGGTGGTGGTGGTGGTGGTGGTGAGATGATGATTATGATGATGATGATGATAATGATGGTGATGATGATGATGATGATGGTGGTGGTGATGATGATGATGTGATGATGATAATGATAGTGATGATGATGATGATGATAATGATGATGATCGATGAAATGATATGATGATATGATGATGACGATGACGATGATGATGATGATGATGACAACGATAATGATGATGACGATGATGATGAAGACGATGAGGAGGAGAAAGAGGAAAAGGAAGGGGGGAAGGAGGAGGAAAGGAAACAGAATGTACAAAGAGGAGACGGAGGAAAAATAGGAGGTGAAGAGGGAGAAGAGGAGGAGGAGAGACTGTGGTGGAGGAGGAGGAGGAGAAGAGACTGTGGTGGAGGAGGACTGTGGTGGAGGTAAGAGACTGTGGTGGACTGTGGTGGAGGAGGAGGAAGAGACTGTGGTGGAGGAGGAGGAGGAGGAGGACTGTGGTGGAGAGAGGAGGAGGAGGAAGAGACTGTGGTGGAGGAGGATGTGGTGGAGGAGGACTACTGTGAGGAGGGGAGGCGCTCTGGTGGAGGAGAGAGAGAAGAAGAGGCGAGTGTGGTGGAGGTGAGACCTGTGGTGGAGGCCGGAGGAGGAAGAAGAGAAAAGAGAGAGAAGAGGTAAAGAAGTGAGAAAGAATGGTGGTGGAGATGATGGAGAAGGAAAATAGAGAGGAGAAGGAGCAGGAGGAGGAGAGAAAGAAGGAAATAGTAGTGGACGAAGAATAGAATAAAAAATTAATGAAGAATAAAGAAAGAAAATGAAGAGTAAGAAAAAAAACGAAAGAAACGAAGGTGGAGACAAAAGAAAGGTGGAGAAAAAACAAACAAACGTAAAAGCAAGAAATGAAAAAAAAAATTAAAACAAAGATAAGAAAGTAAAAAAATCGAAGCATCAGAGGCAAGGAATAGCAAAAGGAGAAGGAATGAAGAAAATGATATCTAAAACTCGGACAAGAAGTGGAAAAATCGAAGAAGACGAGGAATCAGAGCGAGATAAAAGAGAGAGAAAGAAAAAAAGAAGGAAAAGGAAAGAATTCAGAATCTTGATTGAAATAATCGTTGCTCAAATTGCTCAGCGAATCATCCTCTCGTCTCTTCGCTTCTTCTTCTTCTTTTTCCTCTTCTTCTTATTCTTTCTCTTCTTATTCTTATTCTACTCGCTTCTCCTCCTCCTCCTCCTCCTTTTCATCATCTTCTTCTTCTTTTTCTTCTTCTTCCTCTTCTTCTCCTTTTTCTTCTCCTTCCTCTTCTTCTCTTCCTTTTCCTTTTTTCTTCTTCCTCTTTTCAGTTTTCTTTCTTCCTCTTTCTTCTTCTTCTCTTCTACTACTTCTTTTTCTTCTCCTCGCTTTCTTCTTCTTTTTCCTCTTCTTCTTCTTCTTTCTCTTCTTATTCTTCTCGCTTCTCTTCCTCCTCACTTTTCATCTTCTTCTTTTCTTCTCCTTCTTCTTTTCTTCCTCTTCTTATTCTTCTTCCTCTTCTTCTCTTCTTTATTATTATTATTATTATTTTTCATATTTTTCTTCTTATTCTTCCTCTTCTTATTATTCTTCCTCGTCTTCTTCTTCTTTTTCTTCTTATTCTCCTCTTCTTCTTCTTCTTCTTCTTCTTTTTTCTTCCTCTTCTTCTTCTTCTCTTTTTCTTCCTCTTCTTTTTTATTCTTCTTCCTCTTCTTTTCTTCTTTTTCTTCTTCATATTCTTCTTCTCTCTTCTTCTTTTTTTTCTTCTTCTTCTTCCTTCCCCCCTCTTATTCTTCTTCTCGTCTCTCTACAACTCTCCTTTCCTTTCCTCTCCTCCCCTTCCGTCTCCCTTGCTTCTCCTTTCCTATCGTTTCCTTTTTCTTTCTTATCTCTCCTTCCTTCCTTCCCCCCTTTTGTTCTGTCCTCTCTTCTCTTCCTTCCTATCCTTCTCTCTTCCAGTCTTTTTCTCTTCTCCTTTCCTCTTATCATCCCTTCTCTCCTTTCATTATTCTTTCCGTTCCCTTTATCCCTTATCTTACTCTCCTCTTCTCTCCTCACCTCTTATTCTCCTTTCTTTTTCCCCTTTTCTCCACGCTTCTTTTCTGTCCTCTTTTCTTCTCTCTTCTTATTCTCATTTCCT
>NW_020868869.1:136599-141599 GCF_003789085.1 Penaeus vannamei
GAGAAGAGGAAGAAAGGAAGGGAGGGTATGTGGGTTATGGCCTAATGCATCTGAAAAGAGAAAAAGCGAGCGAGCGAGCGAGAGAGAGAGAGAGAGAGAGAGAGAGAGAGAGAGAGAGAGAGAGAGAGAGAGAGAGAGAGAGAGAGAGAGAGAGAGAGAGAGAGAGAGAGAGAGAGAGAGAGAGAGAGAGAGAGAGAGAGAGAGAGAGAGTATGAGTGGAGTGGCGGGATGGAAATGTGCCTTTTACATAGAAAAAAGAGAAAAGAATGGAGAGGAAATGAAAAAAGTGAATACGTCCTTCTCTCTCTATCTCTCTCTCCCCCTCCCCTCTCTCTCCTCTCCTCCCTCCTCTCTTTCTCTCTCTCTCTCTCTCTCTCGCTCTAGCTTTTTCTCTATTCAGATGCATTAGGTCATAACTACAAGGTCACACGATGAAAAAGTACTTGATTGTCGGCTTGACACCCCACCCCGCCCCCCCCCTCCTCCCACCTACCACCTCCCACTCCACCAAAAAACGGGAGACGGACTTTGCGAAAGAAACTATGTATAATTTGCATTTTTTCATACATTCTTTTAGTGCTCAGACGATGCGAAGTTTGAGCAAAATAAAACGCCAAGAAAAATGACTGAACGGAATAATACATTTTTTGGTGGAAATATGTAAATTGTGTGATATTAATGAAAAAATGTTGTAAAGCAATATCTGGTCTACGAGAATAGTGAACCTGCGCGCGCGCGCGCGCGTGTGTGTGTGTGTGTGTGTGTGTGTGTGTGTGTGGGGCAATCTTGAACACTATTTGTTTAATTGTTTGTGGCTACACCTTTGTTTATAAACCGAAATATTTGAATTCATATGTATCTGCATCTGTAGGTATTTGTGTATGTACATGCGTGTGTTTGTATGTATGTGTGTGTGAGGTGACAGAGAGAGAGAGAGAGAGAGAGAGAGAGAGAGAGAGAGAGAGAGAGAGAGAGAGAGAGAGAGAGAGAGAGAGAGAGAGAGAGAGAGAGAAGAGAGAGAGAGAGAGAGAGAGAGAGAGAGAGAGAGAGAGAGAGAAGAGAGAGAGAGAGAGAGAGAGAGAGAGAGAGAGAGAGAGAGAGAGAGAGAGAGAGAGAGAGAGAGAGAGAGAGAGAGAGAGAGAGAGAGAGAGAGAGAGAGAGAGAGAGAGAGAGAGAGAGAGAGAGAGTTTGTGCACTGAATGAACAAATGTAAAACAGAAATGAAAAACTTGATTAGAAATTAATTTTTGCATGATACATTCTGGATTATTGAAAGGGGGAAGAATGATAAATCAAGTTAATAGCAAAGTCATTCACGGAATTTTAAGGTATATGAAGATAATCTCGAGATTTGCGAAGGGGAATGAAGAAAATAAGAAACAAGGGGAGACTGAAAGCGATGATGGAGATAATGAGGATGATGTTAATGATAATAATAATGATGATAATGATAATGAGGATGATAATGATAACAATGATAATAGTAACAGCAGTAGTAGTAATAACAATAGTAATATTTATCATAATAATGAAAGTGATGATAATAATAATAGCAATGATAATGATGATAGAAATAATAATAGTTTAGATATTATTAATAATAATGATGACAATAATGCTGAAGATAAAAATGATAGTAAAATAATAATGATAATTACAATAACAAGGATAATAATGATAATGATAATAATGATAATTAAAAAATGATAATAATAATGATAACAACAACAATATAATAATATGATAATAATAACAACAATAATAATAACAATAATAATGATGATGAATAATGATGATAAACAACAAAAAACGATTATGATGAAACAATGACAATGACAACAATGTTTTATATTTATCACAAAATTATCTTCGTTATAAATGCAAACGAAAGGGGAAAAAAAAAACAGAATAGAGCGAACGAAGGAATAGGCAAGGGAGAGCAGAAAAGCGAGAAAAGCGAATGACGGATGATGAGGGGAGGTGAAAGAGAGGCATTAAAGAGGAATTATGGACATGAAACGATAAATATTGGGATGACGAAAAAACCAAAGAGGGAATTGAGAGAAAGCTGTGGGAGTAGAAGGGAGAGGGGGAGAGGTAGGAAAATCAGAAGAAAAAAATATTTGTTTGAGTACACATAAAAATGCATATATATATATATATATATATATATATATAATATATATATATATATATATATATATATATATATATATATATATATATATATATATATATATATATATATATATATATATATATATATAATATATATATATATATATATATATGTATATATATATATATATATATATATATATATATATATATATATATATATATATATATATATATATATGTGTGTGTGTGTGTGTGTGTGTGTGTGTGTGTGTGTGTGTGTGTGTGTGTGTGTGTGTGTGTGTGTGTGTGTGTGTGTGTGTAATATATATATATATATATATATATATATATATATATATATATATATATATATATATATATATATATATATGTATATATATAATATATATATATATATATATATATATATATATATATATATATTATATATATATATATATATATATATATATATATATATATATATATATATATATATATATATATATATATATATATATATGTACGTATATATGTAGATAGATAGATAAATAGATCGATAGATAGATAGATACTGCAAATGGATAGATAGATAAATAGATAGACAGATAAATAGATAAACAGATAAACACAGATAGATAGATAGAGACAGACAGACAGACAGACAGAGGCAGGCAGACAGACAGACACAGACAGACAGGCAGCAGACAGACAGACAGACAGACAGACAGACAGACAGACAGAGAGAAATAGACTGAAAAAAAATCACTCGTATAACCCTTTCATTCAATTTGCAAAATAGCAATAAGTAGTCTGCTTTTGTTGCAAAAGATTAGAACCATATCTCTTAGCACAAAGCGGTGTCTTCGCTCTGTGCGATCGACAGGAACACTAAAAGAAAATACTGGAAAGATTTCTCATTTTTTATTGGCCGTATTTTCCCTTTGTTCATGATAGACACTGAAGATAGGTTGGCGTTTAAAGGGAAAAGGTTGTTGTTCTTAAGTGGAGCACGATATTTCCGTTTGTTTGTTTGTTTGTTTGTCTGTTTTCCTTTCGTATTTGAATAGGTAATTAGGATAAGTTTACTGATAATGATCGATATCAGGGACCATTACAATAATGTGTATGTCATATTTCAATGTAAGGTATTTCATTATTTTTGATAATAATATGATCATGATGATAACATTGTGATGATAATGATAATACTATGATGATAATAATATTATGCCAATGATAATAACATTATGGCAATGAAGATTATATTATAATTTATGGAATATCATTATGAATAGGAAAATACTTTTTGATGATTGAGAAAGGATAACTACGATGAGATACCAATCAATATAATGACCTTGATGATGGCAATGATAATGATTAAGATTACGATTATAATGATGATTATAATAACAGTATATAAGCAGCAGTATTGATGGTAATCATAGTGATATCGAAAGTACTATGATAATAAATTTAACACCCTTTATAGTAATCATAATTATGTTGTTGATGAAGGAAGAGGAAGAGGAGAGGAGGAGAAGATGGGTAATCACATAGAGAGATTTAATAATAATTTCATAATAATAGCAGTCATAATAGTGATTATTATGTTAATGATGATTACGACGACGATGATGATGATGATAATGATAATGACAATGACAATAATGATGATGTTATAATAGTAACAAAATGAAAAATAATAACGATAATAATATCAATAACATCAACAATATCTATCTAGATCAACAACACAAACAATATCCGACTCGACACAACACGGTCCAGACCACATTTCCATTTCGAAGTCTCCAAATGATTAACAGCTATTCAAATATTCACAAAATCCTAATCAGTTCTAGACCCGGATCAAGTAATATGGGCTTTAGAGAAGCCAATCATAAGTCTAGAATTAACTTGTATCGAATATGATTTCTCTTTAATATTCATCCCGAGCCACTTGATGCGAGTTCTATGAAATTAGCTCTGTATGGAAAATTTCACGAGGATGGGGTTTTATATATTATTCGATGGTTTGTTGTATTGTTGTATGGTTTATGTTGTCTGAGTTGACAGTGAGGGAGGGTGATTGAAGAATGCATGAATAGGAAAAAGTCAATTTGTTTTCTTTTTTTTACTATATGAACATATACACACACGCAAGCGAGCGCATCACACGCACACCACACACACACACACACACACACACACACACACACTACATATGTGTGTGTGTGGTGTGTGTGTGTGTGTGTGTGTGTGTGTGTGTTGTGTATATGTTATATATATATATATAATATATATATATAATATTATATATATATATATATATTATATATATATATATGAAGAGAAGAATAGAGATAGGAGAGAGAGAGAGAGAGACATGTATATGTGTGGCCTTTCTTTCAAAACCAAACAGGTCCTGTTTTATTTTTCCTGTATGGACAGATAGACGAATATAATGGCATTATTTTCTTTATCATTATCCTTTTCCCTTACCCAGACTCTCTCCTAGCTAGCCCAGGAACAAGGTCCACCGAACTTAGATCTCTCACTTCAGATTTATAATACAGCACAGGATCATCTGAAACATGTGGATTAAGCTTCTTGTGCGCTTGTCTGACGCATGCGCAGTATTTTTTCTGGAGTGGCGATGACGTAAGAGTGACGTCATCAAAGTTCATTTCCGATTTTGTTTTCGGAATTAGAGTTCGTTCAGTGTTTCTTATGCGAATATTGAGTAGGTGTGTGTGCCGTGTGTGTGTGTGTGTGTGTGTGTGTGTGTGTGTGTGTGTGTGTGTGTGTGTGTGTGTTGTGTGTGTGTGTGTGTGTGTGTGTGTGTGTGTGTGTGTGTGTGTGTGTGGTGTGTG
>NW_020868869.1:159099-166599 GCF_003789085.1 Penaeus vannamei
GGCGATTGGGAAACTTAGTATCCTTAGCTTCCCATCATGGCTGTCTCGAAGTCCTAGACCTTTTGCCCCCTTTCATCGCAGCTGATTACTTCTTAATCTTCATCTTCGCGAGTGGAGGAAACCCCGCGTACGAAAGGCCGGGCAAGAAATCCCTGGAATCGATATAATATAACCCTTTCTTTGGTGTGGGATCCGACTTGCGACGAAGAGGTTGTTGTCGATCTTCTAAATCTTTTTTTTTTTTTTTTTTTTTTTTGTCTTCTTTATGTCGATCTTCTAAGATTTTTCTCGCTCTTTTTTTTGTCTTTATAAATAAGTTGTAGACGAAAATTCTTTATCGTGAGAGAAGTGTGTTTTACCTATTTTATTTTTAGGATTTGTCTCTTCTCATTTTTGTTTTCTTTTACATCTCCTACACTTCCTCACCCTTCGTCTTTACTCTTTCTCCCTCGGCCATCATTCTTTTCCTTTCCCTTTATGCTTTATGAGTCTTTCCTCGATATATACCATTCCCAGGTTCTTTTATATCCTTACAGAGATCATTTCTTATACCTGAGACTCACCTGTGTGGAGTTGAAACGGCCCCTTCAAAAGAATTTAGTGTTGGTAGTGTCTTGGCTGAATCGTTACCCTTATTCACATCAAGCGCGGTCTTTTGACGTGAACTCTCACTCCGCAGCGCCAGGCAAGCAGCGGCACACTGAACCACGTACTCTAAAATTACTCATAAAACGGGACTTTTTAAGTATTGCTCATTTTACTCTTTAGTATCGTGCACTTTTTTTTTGGGGGGGGGGAATTATGTACTGTTTCAAGAAGAATGAAATTCGTTCGCTTCGTACCAAGAGATTTTCGGATTCAGTCATTTCTTAAGTAAGCGCTGTAGTGTTACTCTTTTTTTTGGTCTTTTATTCTAGCCTTTAGAGGAAGGAAATTGTTAGCCAAGAAAACTCTGCACGCCGGAATGGAAAATGTACTAAGCTGAACTTTTTATTCAATTTGAACTAAGTACATAGTGTATAATCACAGATGAATGGTGTCGTGTATAAACAGTATACCCTCTCACCTTTCGCTAAGCAGGTTGAACGCTAACACTGTCAACATATACATTGTCACTTCATGGACAGTCACTTCACGTAGTCACATCATGAAATCACTTCTTGAACACTCATTCAACGGACAGGCATTTCAGGAGGTCACTTCACTAATGTCCAGTCGCCCAAACAGGATTCAAATTATTTTAATTTGTATTTAGCTAGTTATAACGGTTATGTTGAAGAATAAAGATTGGCGTGTGAATCAGTGTTACCACTATTCTTATTATAATCTATTTTATTATTGTTATCACCATTAGTATCATTATCATCTCCATAAGTATTATCATAATTACTATTAGCTTTACATAGTTATATTAATAATTATGATGATTATCATTATCGTCATCACAATTATTGTGATCATTACAATTGCTGAAATCAGAAAGATTATAATCATTATTGTTATCATAATTAATTTGATTATCATCATAATCAACAAAATCTGCGCATGAGAGTTATCACCATTGTTATCATGATCATTATAATCATCATCATCACTATAATTCCACTAATATTCCAAATATTTACAATCATTCGTATTATCATTGTTAATTGTCTCATTGACATCACCATCCAATCTAACTTGCATTTGACCCCCCCCATTCTGATCCCCATTCCCCTCCCTTTCTCCCCAGCCCCCAACCCCTTCTCCATCGCCCCATCTCCCCCACCCTTCTTCCACATCCCCCCCCCAACCCACACCTGCCATCTCAGTCCAGAAAATGAAACGTAGACAGATTTGGAAAGCAAAGCGGATTTCAGTGTTTTCGGTAGAAATGGAAAGTGGTGTGTTTTTCCTCACTCTCTAAACATGGCGAGAACATATTACTTAAGAGATTATACACTTAGTTTGATCTCTCTCTCTCTCTCTCTCTCTCTCTCTCTCTCTCTCTCTCTCCTCTCCTCTCTCTCTCTCTCTCTCTCTCTCTCTCTCTCTCTCTCTCTCTCTCTCTCTCTCTCTCTCTCTCTCTCTCTCTCTCTCTCTCTCTCTCCTCTCTCTCTCTCTCTCTCTCTCTCTCTTCTCTCTCTCCTCTCGTATCACCACACCACACACCACATCACACACACTACTCTCTCTCTCTCTCTCTCTCTCTCTCTCTCTCTCTCTCTCTCTCTCTCTCTCTCTCTCTCTCTCTCTCTCTCTCTCTCTCTCTCTCTCTCTCTCTCTCTCTCTCTCTCTCTCTCTTCTCTCTCTCTCTCTCTCTCTCTCCTCTCTCTCTCTCTCTCTCTCTCTCTCTCTCTCTCTCTCTCTCTCTCTCTCTCTCTCTCTCTCTCTCTCTCTCTCTCTCTCTCTCTCTCTCTCTCTCTCTCTCTCTCTCTCTCCCTCTCTCTCTCTCTCTCTCTCTCTTCTCTCTCTCTCTCTCTCTCTCTCTCTCTCTCTCTCTCTCTCTCTCTCTCTCTCTCTCTCCTCTCTCTCTCTCTCTCTCTCTCTCTCTCTCTCTCTCTCTCTCTCTCTCTCTCTCTCTCTCTCTCTCTCTCTCTCTCTCTCTCTCTCTCTCTCTCTCTCTCTCTCTCTCTCTCTCAGAAAGTGCCTAAAGCAACAACAAACTTTTCACATCAACAACAACAGCTATAGGTCCGCGTGCGCCATGTCTCACGGAGAGTTGTGTCCAAGAGGAGAGCTCGACGTCTGAAAATAGCCCAGAACATTGGCGAAGACGCTACTTAAATTCACTTTAAGGTCTTCATTAGCAGAGAGGCAGACTCTTAAGTCTTGCTGGAGGATGTTCGTAGTATGATATCAGGATTGGTTTAGTGGCCTCTGGTGTACGACTCTCAGCTAACATCTGTAAAGGATAACTGTTCGTAATGAGTACTGTGTCAGCAGAAGCCAGCGGAGAATCACTGCAGAAAATTAATACCTTGTCAGTTAATGGAAAGAAACGGGGTACGAAAAAGCAAGATGGGAATTAGGAGGGATAGCTATACCGCAGATGAAACCAGATAGTCCATTTAGAAGCACTTAAAAAAGAATCATTAATTGAATTAATTATCCATAGATTATGCAAAAGGGGAAGGCAAGGGTAGCATAGGAATTCGGTAGAAACATAAAAGCGGAAGAAATGGGGTTTATAAGTAAATGATAATATACATAGGACAAATACTGAAACCGTTACGTCGTGTTCTTTAAAAAGTCTTAAGAATAGAATAGAGTAAAAACGAGAGAAATTCTGAATGGGATATCGGTACCACCTCGATTGAGTTTTGAGTGTAATATGCTCCAGTACGACTTTTTTCTTTGATGTTCCACCTAAAAGAAAATAAGCAACAGTCCTTTAATTAAAACGCACAACGAAGGGAAAATTAAATATGTCACCATCAAAGGAGAGATACAAAAGCCTACATTGACACGACCATATATTTGGGACACGCGGATGTTGAAGGCGAAGATGAAGGTACGATGATATTGCGAAAGAAACAAGAAGACGACGGTGTATTTTAAGCGTTGGGAAGTATCATTCCATATGGGGGAGCTGCGGTGTCGCCCGAGTGTGTAAACCTGGACGGAACTTCAGGGAGAAAACTTCCTTCATATCATTGCTTCCTTTTCCTACTTGTTGCCGTGGACTCCAGCTCGCCTCCACCCCCCCCCCCCCCCCCGCCCACCCTCTACGCCACACACACACTTTGATTCTCCTTGCACCTGCTTCTTTTCTCTCTCTCTCTCTCTCTCTCTCTCTCTCTCTCTCTCTCTCTCTCTCTCTCTCTCTCTCTCTCTCTCTCTCTCTCTCTCTCTCTTCTCTCTCTCTCTCTCTCTCTCTCTCTCTCTCTCTCTCTCTCTCTCTCTCTCTCTCTCTCTCTCTCTCTCTCTCTCTCTCGTCTCTTCTCTTCTCCCTTTTGTTCCTACCCTTTTCGTTTTTGTTTTTCTCTTTTTTTTTCTTTTTCTTTTCGTCCTCTTCCCAGTCTTTCTCTTCCTCTTCCTCTTTTTTTCCACCTGCTCCTTCAATTTATCATCATTCTCATTCCTTTCCTTTTTTCGTTCAATAACTCGATAGACGATAGATATTCATCCTTTTATCGCAATATATTCTCTTGCAATAGTTCTCCCCTTCTGCATAGTCCCCTCTCCTTCCCTTCTTCTTCTCTCCCTCCTCTTCTTATCGCCTTATCTCTCCTCTTCTTCTTTCATCTCTCCCTTCTCGTTATATTTCCCTCGGCCATTCTATTTCTGTGACGGCGACAGGAATTCGTTATATGCCGTCTGCAAAATCCTCTTATGTGACCATATTATTCTCCCCTTCCTCCTCCTCCTCCTCCTCCTCCTCCTACACCTCTTCTCCCCTCCTCCTTCTCCTACCCCCACGACTTCTCCTACTCCTTTTCCTCCTCCTCCCACGCCTCTTCTTCCCCCTCCTCCTCCTCCCACGACCCCTCCTCCTCCTCTCCCCTACCCCCACGACTCTCCTCCTCCTCCTCCCACCTTCTCCTCCCTGCCTTTTCCTTCACCTCCTCCACCTCCTCCTCCCACGCCTCCTCCTCCTCCTCCCACACTTTCTCCTCCTCTTCCCACGCCTCCTTTTCCTCCTCCTCCCACGCCTCCTCTTCTTCCCACGCCTCCTCCACCAGCTTCCTTGACCAATCTAAGCTTGCTGTGATGCTAGATGATGGGAAATCATTCCTTCGTAGCATGATTGTTCCCTTTCTCCCTGTCCTCCTTCTTTCCTCCTTTTTAATTCATTTTTCTCCTTTTTTCCGGTTTCAATGCCTGTTTTTTTTTCCATTTCCTCCTCCTTTCTTTTCTTCGCCTTCTGTTCCTCTCTCTCTGCATCTTTCCTCCACTTTATAATCCTGCTTCTGTTTTCCAACTTTCCATTCCTCCTTCTCTTCTTCCTCCACTCTCAATTCCTTCTCCTCGTTCTCCACTTTCTATACTTCCTTCTTCTCTTCCTCCACTTTCTATTCCTCCCTCTCCTTTTCCTCCACCTTCCATCCTTCCTTCTATACTCCATGCCCCCCTTTGATCAGTCTAAACTTGCCGTGACAACAGACGGTCGACATATAGCCTTCCTCGTCTGCAATATAGTCTTACAAGGACATAGGCTTCCAGCAGGGTGATTTATGAAGTGTTTGGAAGGAGGGGAGGGGAGATGATGGGAGGGAAGGGAAGGGGAAAAGAGGGGAGTGTAGGGGGAGAAAATGGGAGAGGAGGAGAGGGGATGGGAGGGGGTAGGAGAGATAGGATGGTAGGAAAAGGTGGGGGAGGGGAAGGGGCTGATAAGGTAAAGAGGGGAGGGTAGAGGAGGGAGGGAAAGTAGAGAGAGGGAGAGTAGGAGGTGGAGAAGAGGGAGGGTTAGAGGGGAGACACTCAAGTCAATATTACTTATACCATTATCATTATTTCTTCTTCTCCGTCTTCTCCTTCTTTCCCTCTTCCTTCCTCCTCTTTCTCCCCTCCCTCCCTCCTCTTTCCTCCCTCCCCCTCCCTCCTTCCTCCCTCCCTTCTCCTCCTCCCTCCTCCCTCCTCTTCCTCCCACACCCAGTCTTACATCATCGCAGGTATTTTGCACCACCGTAGTTCAAGGAAACCCACTTACCTGAAAGACGCCGACGGTCCAACGCACCCGTCTATGGCCTACCGCATTCTCCTGCATTGTGTTCAACTGCAGCGCAATATCTTCGCTTGAACAATACGGAATCAGCTGATTGTTATGGCTCGAGTGTTATTGAATTCTGATTATCCTTCGCTGGTCATCTATTGATTGTGGAATCTCAAGGCAGTGTTTGTGTATGAGTTGTTTGTTTGTATCTATGTATGTGTATGTGTGTTTGTTGTATGTATCTATGTATTGTATGTGTGTTTGTTGGCATGCATCTATGTATGCATATGTATGTTTGTTTGTATGCATCTACGTATGTATATGTATGTTATGTCTATGTAGGTATGGTTGTATGTATCTATGTTTGTATATGTGTGTATGTTTGTCTGTTTGTTTTTATGAACGTATCATCAATTTATGTATGTATGTAAGTTCCTTGATTGGTTATTTATTGTATTTATGATGATAAAAAAAACTAAATACGGCCTATGAGGTAATATACTTGTACAATACACATTAAGCTATTCCAAAACATTATTCCAGTTAAATAGGAATGATACCGTTGTCATCATTATCATAATCTAACCAATATTATCAACAACATAAATATTATCATACGATTAACATAATATTACGACAAATACAGTTACTCTCACCAACATTGCCCAGTAGTATTGAAAAAAAAAACTTTTTTTTTAGATTACCTTGTTTTGATTTTCATTCGTCACAATAAAGGACGTGAATAGCCTGTTTTTCACCTTTGATCTTTCTAATTGAACATTTTTGAGGGAGTCCTGATATGTGACATAAATGTATAGGATTTTGACACTAATGAAGGCAGTGGTGTTAATGATAATGATGTTGGAAAGAAATCTAATGAAAATATAACTGATAACAATAGAAATGTTGCTAATGATGGTAATGATAACTGTAATGGTAATGTTAACAATAATAATGATAATGATGATAATATCAATAATGATGCTGGTAATTATAACAATGTTGACGATAATAATAAAAAGAATAATAACGATGATAGTTATAATAATGATGATGATAAAAAATGACTACAGTAATAAAATTGATAACGACAGTACTGAGAAAAAGAGTTACATATAAGAATATGTATAACTGTTACATATATAAAAAGCAGAATTATACCATAAAGATGATGACAAAAATAAAGGTATTTTTGATAGTGATAAACATAATAATGATAACAATAATGATGATGATGATAACAATGATAAAAGTAATGATAACAATCTTAATAAAACATGATAATCATGCTAATTATAATGGTAAAGCTAACGACAATAATGGTATTGAAATAATGACAATAGCAATAATGATGATAATATCAATAATTATTATTAACATCATCATCATAATACTAATGATAACAATAATAATAATGGTAATAATGATAGTAATGATAATAATGATAATAATAATAATATTAATAAAAATAATCATAATGATATTGATAATGATAACAATAATGATAATATATAATAACAATAATAAAAGTAATGATAATGATGATAACAATACAGCAATGATGATGGTTAGATTATCATGATTAAAATGATATCAATAATAATAATATCAATGTATTATGTAAGACAGACATAATATCAAACAATAGCAACAATCCTACGCCGCCTCCACATATACCAAACACGTCAGTCACAAAGCATTGCACAAGAGGGAATTGCACAATGCACCAAGTGGTCTGTGCAATAGCCATGGACTTGGTTCAGTTGCAAAAGAATATTGAATTTATTTTTTATTTTTTTTTTTTTTTTTTATTTTTTTTTTTCGTAAACATATTGGTATTTGTCGTTTGATGGACATTTGATAAA
>NW_020868869.1:169099-171599 GCF_003789085.1 Penaeus vannamei
GTCACTCTCACAACCCCTTTGTCTCTAATCTCAGTTTAACAACGAAAACCTTCACACAAACCATGGCTTCATTCAGTCTCCACAAGCCGACCTCAAGGCTTTCTCTCTCTCGCCTGAGAAGTGCCTTAACCTTGGCTTTCCGTCTTTATGTTCATTCACCGATGTGTAAGATCGGGGAGTCGTATTTGCATGTACTCTGAGATGTTCGAAAGACAGTTACACAAGACGGACGTTATATAAAAGTTTTTTTTGTGCATTACAGTTTCTTTACGAAAATTCACCAAAATTAATTTTCGAAAAAGGCTTTTAAAGTGTTTTCATATCATTAATCGATATGACTCAAAAATTAATTACACAATCTGAAATCAATGTGAATAATTTTCTGAATAATACACAACTTTGCTAATCAAATAATCACATTCTGTTCAGCATACGAAGAATAATATTTTCCTACCTGTACTCTCCTATTAATGCAAATTTCGAAATCATTCATATTCAAATAGTCATAATTTACAACAGCCGAATCATAAACATAGTAATTAATGAACTATCTTGAAAGGCCAACTCATACTCGAGACCTTACGTAGTTACTTGTTATTCTGATCGAAACCAGCCTTTAATAAACTGAAAGGCACTTAGGTGAAATAATGAATCCGAATTGAATTCACATAATTCGAAATCCAAAAAAGACGTCAAGTGTCACACAGACTTGGCACTGAGGTAAGGATTTGATTAATTTGATTAATTTATGTGCTTAAGGAAATAACGAAGACTTTAACTAGCCAATTCAACAAAGCAAACGGCCTTGTTTATTATGTCCAACGTATGCACTCGTATTTAATGGCCGTTTGAGAAAGCACCTCTCAACGCCAACGCTCGGGTTAGAAAGGCCAACCACATTCCTGTGCGCAGCACCAGCTAAGCCAACCACAATAAAAATTCACAAAGTTCTGATTATTGCCTTCTGAAAAACAACAGCAACGAATACGAGAGCTTTCAGTCCTCCACTTCAGCACATTTTCCTCAACAACAACGTACAACTGACTTCCCAGAAATCACAGAGATAACTTTTGATATTCCCATAAGAACACACGCCAGCACATCAACGCGGCACAAACAACACAAAAACAGCACGCGCACACACAGCACACCAACACACACATACACACTGTATTACATATGGATTGTATCGAAATATATTGTATATATAGGGTGGCTTAATTTTGTATACTTCTAGAAGAACACTGTTTATATTGCTGTATTATAATGGTACGTTGTATACAGCCTGTGTTATGGGTGGGCTTGATATTGAATTGGACTGTAGTTCGTCCTCACTCGGTGTTCGTCTTCCAGGGTGGAACACCTCACAGAGGGTCGGTTTAAAGTAGGACTATTGTAGTACGATAATCTATAATATATAATGGAATGAGAGCAGAGAGGACGAAGACAAAGCGGAGAAAAACCCTAACGAGAAAAATATGGAAGAAAAAAAGAGGGAAAGAAAAAGAGAAGAAAATAAGAAGGCCAGGTCGGAATTAATACGGAGGAAGAAAATAGTTCTTATTTTTTCAGCTTTGTGTCTGTCGTGCAGAGCAGACGGATCGTCGAGATTGCACTTCGTAGAAGTACAGAAGGCCCTCACGTATAGGCTTCTAGTCTACACCCCACCTTTTCTCTCCTCTTCCTCTCTCTGGCTCGCCTCTTGTGCCGTCCTCCTAACCTTTGCACTTGTCGCATTCTAGCTCCGTCTCCGTTCAATGTCACGTGTTAGCCGACGTAAAGTTCTTCAGTTATTGGATATATACGTAGTACTTTGGTTGGTGGACAAGTGGTATTAAAGTACTTTGACAATACTCTTCATCGATCACTTTATATTTCACATTGTTTTCTACTGTCTTTGTCCTCCTTGTCTTTTCATTCTGATCTTTTAATACTGTCGTTTCTCTCTTCTAATATGTCTCTCTCCTTTCTTATCTCTCATCTCATTTCTCTCCTCTCGTTTTTTTTCTTCTGTCTTTTTATTTTACTTTGTTTCTCTTCATTCTCTCTCCTCTATATCTATCTATCTGTCTATCTGTCTAATATTCTATTCTATCCATTTCTCTTCGTTCTCTCTCTATCTCTTCCTCCTCTCCTTCGCTCTCTTCTCCATTACGTATGCCCTCTCTCTCATCTCACTCTCTCTTCTCGTTCCTCCTCTCCTCTCATCTACTCCGTTCTCTCGTTCCCCCTTTTCTCTATCCATCTCCTCTCATCTCTTTCTCATCTTCATCATTATCTCTCTCTCTCCCCTTCTCATCTCACAATTCTCAGGCACTGACTCACTCCCGTCTCTATTTCCCTTTCTTTCCCTCCTGTCCCTTTTCTCACTCTAGAACCGCGTATGTGTATGCTTACTCCGTCTGTCTGCTTTGGTCATGTTCACTTCCATCGCCATGGTTCGCTCATACAGGACTATTCTGCCACAATCTATCTCCTTGTTCAAATTTGTCGACAGATG
>NW_020868869.1:188570-193570 GCF_003789085.1 Penaeus vannamei
CGAAGGGAGGATGAGATAGTGAGCGAGAGTAGAGAGGAGAGAGAAGGGAGAAAAAGTAGAGAGAGGAGAGATGAGAGAGAGAGAATGAGGAGGAGAGGATGAAGGAGAGAGACTGAGAGAGAGAGGAGAGAAGAAGAGAGGGAGATGAGAGAGAGAGCAGATAGAAACAAAGAAGGAAAGAAAAAAAGATTCGAGAAGAGAGAGAGAGAGAGATGAGAAGAGGACGAGATAAGAGAGAGAGAGAGAGAGAGGATAGAGAGCAGAGAAGAGGAGGAAGAATGAGAGAGAGAGAGAGAGAGATGGAGAGAAACGAGGGAGAGGGAGAGAGAGGAGAGAGAGAGAGAGAAGACGAGAAGAGAGAGAGAGAGAGAGGAGAGGGGGAGAGAGAGAAAGAGAGGAAGAGAGAGAAAGAGACGAGAGAGAGAGGAGGAGTAGAGAGAGGGAGAGAGAGAGAGATGAAGACGAGGGACGCGGGAGAAGGAAGAGAAGAGAGAGAGAAGGACAGATGAGAGAGAGGGAGAGAAAGAGAAAAAGATCGAGAGAGAGGAGAGAAAAGAGAAACAAGAGAAAAAAGATATCGAGAAAGAGAGAGAGAGAGAGAGAGAGAGAGAGAGATGGAGAGAGAGAGAGAGAGAGAGAGAGAGAGAGAGAGAGAGAAGAGAGAGAAGAGAGAAGAGAGGAGAGAGAGAGAGAGAGAGAGAGAGAGAGAAAGACAAGAGAAAGAGAGAAAGAGAGAGAGAGAGAGAAGAGAGAGAGAGAGAGAGAGAGAAAGAAAACAAGAAGAAAAGATCGAGAAGAAGAGAGAGAGAGAGAAAAAAAAAAAAAAATGTAGAAAGAAAGAGAGCAGCGCAGGCAAGCGAGCCACGGGGCTGCGCAGGAAAACAAGTCCTCGATCAAACCGCCTCACCGGCTTGAACCCGGAAAGGCTGAGCCCAAAAGCCCGTGGCAGGGGGCGCTTCCGAGAGGGACGAGGCTAAGGCGATTCCTCGGCTGGACGAAGAGGAGGAGGAGGAGGAAGGGAAGAGGAGGAGGAAGGAAGGAGAAGAGGAAGAGGAGGAGGAAGGAGGAGGAGGAGGAGAGAAGAGAGAGGAAGGAGAGAGGGATAAAGAGGAAGAGGAGGGATAAGAGGAAGAGGAAGATAGAGGAGGAGGAAGGAGAAGAAGAAGAGGAGGAGGGATAAGAGGAAGAAGAAAATGAGGGAGAGAGATGGAGGACGCGGAGGAGGACGTGGAAGAGAAGGAACAAGAGGAAGAGAAAAAAGAACAAGAGGTGGAAACGAAGGAGAACGTGCAGGAGGAAGAGGAAGAAAATATGAATAAGATGAAAGAGGACGAGGAGAGGAGAGCGTAGAATGATAGGAGGAAGGAGGAGGGGAGAAAGAGAAGGAAAGGTGAATGTGGGAATAGGAGGAGGACGAAGAGGAAGACGAGGAGGAGAAAAAGAAAGAAAGGAAGAAGCGGAAGAGGAGTAGGAGTAAAAAGATGATGCATCGGAGTAGGAGAAGGAGAGCAGGAAAGAATAGGGAAGAAAAAGAGGAAAGAAAAAGGAGGAAGAAGAAGAAGAAAGAAAGGAGGAAGAAAAAGAAGATAATAAATCAGAGAAAGAGCAGAAGCAGGAAGTAGGAAGAGGAAGAGAGGAAGAGACAGCGAGGGCCGTCCTGCAAGAGAAATGAACGCTCCTACAAGTGTCTCTCCGGGAAAGTAATGGACACTCTTCGAAAAAATGGAGAACGGCGAAGAGCGAGAAGGAGTTAGTTAACTTCTATGAGGCGAAATAATAGGCCGATGCCAATCTCTGGAAGAATAATGGCGGTTGCAGATAGAAAGGTGAAGGGAAGAAGGGAGAACGTGGTCTTGGAAAAAATAGGTGTAGGTCTTGGTGGGGAGGCTCACAGGGCGTAGAGGAAGGGAGAAAGAGGGAGAGGGAGAGGGAGAGGAAGAGAAGAGAGAGAAGGGAGGAAGAGGAAAGAGAGGAGAGGATAGGAGAGGGAGAGGGAGAGGGAGAGGGAGAGGGAGGGAGGGAGAGGGAGGAGGGAGGGAGGGAGGAGAGAGGAGGGAGGGAGGGAGGGAGGGAGGGAGGGGAGGGAGGGAGGGAGGGAGGGAGAGGGAGGAGGAGGAGTGGAGAGGGAGGAGGGAGGGAGGGGAGGAGAGAGCGGAGGGAGAGGGAGGAGGGAGGGAGAGGGAGGGAGGAGGGAGAGGAGGGAGAGGGGAGAGGAGGAGGGAGGGAGAGGGAGGGAGGGAGGGAGGGGAGGGGGGGCGAGGGAAGAGGAGGGAGGGAGGAGGGAGGGAGGGAGAGAGAGGGAGGAGGGAGGAGGAGAGGAAAGAGGAGAGGGAGGAGGGAGAGGAGAAGGAGAGAAGAGAGAGGGAGGAGGGAGGAGAGAAGAGAGTAGAGAGGAGGGAGGGAGAGAGAGGAGGGAGGAGAGAGAGAGAAGGAGAGGAGAGGAGAGCGAGAGGAGAGGGGAGGAGAGAAGAGGATTATATAGATATAGAAACAAGTATATACACATATAGTACTTGTAGAATAAATTGTTGATATTATGTTTTGCGATGATTGCTGGATGGTGTGTGTGGGGGGGGGGGGTTGTTTGAGAACGACATCTCCAACCCTGTCTATTTGTCTAGCGCGTCATTTCTTTAGAGCAGCGTGGGATTTCCTCAGAGACAGGCTGTGGTTCAGGGAAGGAGGAGGCAACCGTCATGGGAAGCTATCCACGCCCCTCCATTTTGACTAACCCAAAAGCCGAGAAAAACGACCGAAATGGACTTAGACGACAGCCATCCTGTTTAGAAAAGTAGCTGGTGTGCCCCTGTGAACTATACTATTTTTTTTTAATATCTGTGTATTAAAAGAAAAAAAAAGAAAAAAATACATATGTTGCATTGTATCTTACGGCTATATCCCCCAATCCAACAATCATTCAGGAGTACGTTATCATAGTCATCTTCTTTTTCTTTTTCCTGGAAGTTGTTTCAAAATATTAAGTTACAGTGGCACTCTGGCAAATACCAGCAGATTTAAAACCATATTACTATTTTTATTTTTATTTTATTTATTTATAAGTGTTTGTGTTGGCTTTCTTGGTATTCATATTCATATCTTTTTATCATTTCATCTATCAATTTATGAATAATAATTTTATGTAACCAGGATTTTTATCTTGAGCCAACCAAAATCAATTTTTGTTTACTATACTAATAAGGGAATAAGCCAGCCCACATCCTGGCTTGAATACCACGCTAAGCTACCAATAAAATTAATCATTTTTTGGGGTTTCTCGGGACGTCTCTAGGATTAAGACTCGAGTGGTGGCAGCGTTCCCAAAGCTAACTGCTCATGTAAAAAAAAAAAAAAAAAAAAAAAAAAAAAAAAAAGTATTTAAAGACGTCAGAACCGAATTTAACTGCAATTGATAGCTAAAATTTCTAAAATGATCACATGTTTAAATTGAACCCATCATATGGTGGTGGCTGTTAAAAAAGAAGAATCCGACACTGAAATATACATGTATATACATATACATAAATATCTGTCTATAAATATGCATATATATATATATATATATATATATATATACTGTGTGTGTGTGTGTGTGTGTGTGTGTGTGTGTGTGTGTGTGTGTGTGTATGTGTGTGTGTATAGACAGATAGATAGGTAGTAGATAGAGAGAAACGACAATATATATATATATATATATATATATATATATATATATAATAATATATACATACATTATATATACAAGCAGAAAAGAGAACGAGAGACACGGACAAAAATATATATATCAAAATAATAATAAATAAATAAAAAAAAAGAAAAAAAAAAAATAAAAAAAAAGTCCCAGCCCCCCCCCCCCTCCACCGCAACCCGACCCCCGCGTTCTTGAAAAACGGGAAGATGCGAGGCGATGAGAGAGTCCCCGAAGATCCTCCGAGAGTGATGAAAAAGTCCCAAATATCCTGCGGCCTGAAGGGGGCTCGTCCGGATCAGCGGAGTGACAGTTATAACCCGGAGGAGGGAAATATATGTGCGGAAGGGCGAGATCCTGGAGGTAGAGGAGAGGAGGGAGAGGGAGGATAAGGGTTGGGAGGGAGGGGGGGAGGGAGGAGGGAGGGAGCGGGAGGAGGTGAGGGTGGGAGGGCGAGATCCTTAGGAGGAGGAGGAGGAGAGGAGGATTGGTGGGTGGGGAGGGAGGGTGAGGGGAGGGGGTGGGAGAGGATTGGTGGGGAGTGAGGAGAGGGGAGGGAGGAGGAGGAGGGAGGGTGGGAGGGAGAGGGGGAGGGAAGGAAGGAGGGTGGAGGCGTCCCCAGCATTCGCGATCCCGATGTGGGCGGGTCGCCCGCTAGGGAGCGCTCCTCCCCGAGTGGGAGTCGGAGGGAAGGCAGGGAGGATGGGGTTGAAATCGGCGGAGGGAAAGGAGGGAGGCATGGGTGGGAGGTGGAGGGAGAAGAAGGAAGAGAAGGAGGGAAAGGGTGGTGGGTGGTAGGGGGGAAGGAGGGGGAGGGTAGGGAAGGGAGGCGGAAATTAGGTGGAGGGGGGGGGTGGGGGGGTGAGTGGGGTATAGAGAGTGGAGGAATGATTTGATAATAATGATAATAATGATGATGATTTATAATAATCGAATAATAATAATAGTGATAGTAATGATAGCCATAATAATGATAATGGAAATAATAAGAGTAAATAGTAATAATTGATGATATATTATTAGCAATAATGATGATGATAATAGCAATAATAATAGCAATGAAAATGATAATAATAAAATGAAAATGATTGCAGTAACAATGCTAGTAATACTATTACTAATACTGATAATGATAACAATGATAATAATAGCAATAATAATTATCATAATAGTAATAATGATGATAATAATGACAATACTACTACTACTACTACTAAGGATAACAATAATAACGATGAAGAGGATAATAACATCAATGACGATGATAACATTATAAATGATAATGATGAGGAAAATAACAATGAAATGAAAATGA
>NW_020868869.1:203570-216070 GCF_003789085.1 Penaeus vannamei
TTCTTTTTTCTTTTTTTGCTGTTTCTCTCTTCCTTTCCTACTTCTCTTTCTTTCTCTTTATTTTCTCTGTTTCTTTTCTTTCTCTCTCTTTTTTTTCTTTCTCTCTCTCTTTTTATTTCTACTTTTCTTTCTATTTCTGTGTTTCTCTCTATTTCTCTCTTTCTTTTTCTTTGTCTATCTATCTGTCCTTTTGTCTGTCTGTCTGTCTATCTGTCCTTTTGTCTGTCTGTCTGTCTATCTGTCCTTTTGTCTGTCTGCTCTCTCTCTCTCTCTCTCTCTCTCTCTCTCTCTCTCTCTCTCTCTCTCTCTCTCTTCTCTCTCTCTCTCTCTCTCTCTCTCTCTCTCTCTCTCATTCTTTTATCGCTCTTCTCTCTTCCCTCATGCTCCCATGAACTCTGCCTCTTCCTTCTCCTCTGTTTCATCACATTCTCATGTTTCAGCTCTATTTTTCGGACCACTTTCCACGTCATGCCATTTTTGTTTCATATTTTGCCATCATATTTTGTCCCTTTTTCCAAATCCTTTTTATTTCAATATTGCCTCTTAATTTGATGCAGTTCCCCTCACCGTCTCTCTTTCCCTTCCGCTCTCGCTCTCTCTCATTCTCTTTCTCTCTCATTCTCTCTCTCTTTCTCCCTCGACTCTCACTCGCTCGCGCGCTCTCTCTCTCTCTCTCTCTCTCTTTCCCTCTTCTCGCTCTCTCTCTCTCTCTCTCCTTTCGCTCGCTCTCTCTCTCTGTCTCTGTCATTCTTATCCTCCGTCTCTTTCTCTCTCTCTCTCTCCCATTCTCATCCCCCGTCTCTCTCTCTCTCTTTCTCCTCATTACTCCTCTCTCAATTTTCTCCCTCATAAATGTAAGTGCAAACACTTTACCCCCTCCTCTCCCCCTCCCTCATTTTATTACCCCCCCCCATCCCTGTCATGGCTTCTGTCATGAATCTCGTAAATTTCTTTAACGAGTTTCTGCTCTTGCACTTCCTCCCATTAACATCTCTACCCGCCCCCCCCCTCCCTCATCATCACATTCCTTGGCTTCTTCTCTTTCTATTTTTTTTTTCTCTGTTTCCTATCCCCTCGCCAGTTCTTGGCGTTTTCTCTCTCTTCCTTTCCCATTCTCTATCCTCTCATCTTTTTCTACATTTTTTCATTCTCTTATATCTTTACTTTCTGTTTTTCTTTTCTTTTTTTTCTATTCTCTAATATATTTCCTCTTCTCTTCTGCTTTCTTACTCTCTTTCTCTTTCCATACTCTTCCACCCTTTCCTTTTAATCTTTTTCCATCTTTCGTGCTTCCTCCACCTCCACCTCTACCATCCCCACCTCCACCTCCACTTCCACCCACCACACCCCACTTCACTTCCACCCCACCCACTTCCACCCCCACCACCCACCACCCCCACCACCCCCACCTCCACCTCCAAACCACTCTCCCACCACCTCACCACCCTCCACCCCCTCCTCCCTTCCACTCCCAAGTCTACTTCGGTTCAGAACAATTACCTACATAGACTCCTCGTAGCAGCTTCTCCGATTCCCTCCATTCCTCTCTCCGAAACGCTTAATCTGCGGCTTCGAGGGACGAGAAAGGGCGGGGGAGAGAGAGAGGCGGGAGGGTGGGTGGAGTCTGGCCTTGACTTTGGCTTCGCGTTACGGCCGCGTCCGAACGTGTTTTGCGCGGGTAACGGCGGTGTTCGATGTTGTTGTTTTCGTTTATTCTTTTTTTGTTTTTTTGTTTTGTTTTGTTTCTTGATTTTGTTTGAATTCAAGTTTCTTTTTTTTTGTTATTGTTTAGTTTGTTTGGGTATGTATTCGTTTGTATTGTGTGTTGCTAGTTATTTTTTAGATTTACTATCATTGTCATTGTCATTGTTATCATTATTGCCATTGTCATCGTCGTCGTCGTCGTCGTCGTCGTCACCGTCATCATGGTCATGGTCATCATCACCATCACCATCACCATCACCATCATCATCATCATCATCATCATCATCACCATCACCATTCACCATCACCACCATCACCCTCATCGTCATCATGGTCTGTCATCATCATCGTCATCGTCATCCATCATCATCATTGTTATTATCATCAACGTTATTATTCCTTTTGCATTGGTTGCATCTTTCATAAGCATCGACGATTGAAATTCTCACGTTGCCTTTCCTGTGAATATGTGCATATCCCTTTTCATTGCTTTTTCTTTATATGTTTCATGCATTTTCCACTCCTCATTTCATTCGGTCTTTTTATTTCTCATCATCATTTCATTCAGTCTATTGTTCTATTTTCTATTTCTATTTATTTATTTATTTATTCATTTTAGCAATTAGCTTCATATTCACATATTTCCTTCCCCGATTTAAACCCAGCTGTTAACTTCCTCACTTAAAATCCACATTCTCCCACTTTCAATTCCATCAATTAATATACTTCAAAACCTATCAACCACATCTATCATTATCACTAAGCTATTACTATTTTCGTTCTATAACCCAAATGTTTTTTTTTCCATAACTCCTCAATCTTTTTTCCATAACCCTAATTTTCTTTCTTACCACAACTATTTTTTTTCATAACCCATCTTTTTTTTCTATAACCTTTTTTTTCTGTTTTCATAATCTTTAAAAAAATCTTTCTTGTCATAACCTCTTTTTTTCTTTTTCTTCTTCTTAATTTTCTTAATTTCATTCCCATAACCCACCTTTCTCTCTTTCTATAATTCCTTTTCAATTTTCTTTCCATAACCTTCTCTCTTTTTTCAAAACCTTTTTTTTTTATTCTTTCTTTCCATAACCAACATTTTCCTTCTTAATTTTCTTCCATAACAACAATTCTTCTTAATTTCCTTCCATAACCCAATGTTCTCTCTTTCTATAATTCCTTTTTTTTTTCTTTCCACAACCTTCTCTCTCTTTTCAAAACCTTTTTTTTTTACTCTTTCTTTCCATAACCAACATTTTCCTTCTTGATTTTCTTTCCCTAACCCTCCTTTCCTCTCGTAAACTTATTCTTCACGCTCTCCTCTTGGCCTGGCACTGTTTCCTGGCACTCGAGGCTTCTCTGTTCCCTGTCAAGTATTTGATGACATTCTTAAGTGTTTGTTAATTTGAAAGAACTCACGCCACGGTTGACTTCTCTAAACTGCGGCTGGAATTTTGGTGGAAAAGATATTTTTGTATTGCTGGTCCGGAAAAGGAGGGAAGGAGTGTGGTGTTCTTTAATTGCGGTGTTATTTGCTGTTATTGTTATTGTTATTGTTATTATTATCATTTCAATTCGCGAAGAAAAAAAGATTTTCCCTATGTAATATTTGCTTGTGTAGCTATATACTTTTTTCTTGCTTGTTTAATGTTTTTTTTTTACTTATGTCTGTTTTTATTTATCAATTTTATTTTTAGACATTATTACTTTTGTTTGCTGTTCCTGTTAGCTTTATTACTTTTATCATCATTATTGTTGTTGTTTTTTTTCTCCTTTCAGTCTCATCTTCTATCTCCTCCTCTTACTGCTCATCCATACCCTCATCTCCATCTCCATTTTCATCTTTATTACCATTATCATCTTCATCATCCTTACCATTATATCATCATTATGATCTTTGTTATTATTATCATTTCATGCTCATCATTACCATAGCTACTACTGTCGTTATTATCATAACTTTTATCTTTGTCGTTAACTTTAATGCCATCATCACTATCACTATCCTTTCACATTATTCCTATCTCCATCACTTTCATCATCATCACCATCATCACCATCCCCATTATCATCCTTATCACCATCCCCATCATCATTATCATCATCCATCACCATCATCACCGTCATCATTATCAATATCATCACCATCCTCATTATCATCATCCATCATCACCATCACCATCATCACCGTCATCATTATCAATATCATTACCATCCATCATCACCATCATCATTATCAATATCATCACCATCCTCACCATCACTATCACTATCACCATCATCACATCATCATCCATCTCATCATCACCATCACCATCATCATCATCATCACCATCATCATCATCCATCAACCATCATCACCGTCATCCTTATCAATATCATCACCATCCTCATTATCACCATCACCATCATCACCGTCATCATCAATATCATCACCATCACCATACATCACTATCACCATCATCATGCTCATCATCCATCACCATCCTCATCATCACCATCACCAATCACCATCCTCATTATCACCATCCCATCCCATCCCATCCCATCCCATCCATCATCCCATTCCCATCCCATCCCCATCCCATCCCAATCCCATCCCCATCCCCCATCCCCATCCCCATCCCCATCCCATCCCCATCCCCATCCCATCCCCATCCCATCCCCATCCCATCCCATCCCATCCCCATCCCCATCCCCAACCACCCCCATCCCCATCCCCACCCCCACCCCACCCCCACCCGGGCCGAGGCGAGGGTCGACCAACTAAATGATGCTATTAATGATTTCTCCGAGTTACCATAGATAATCCATAGCAGCATGGCTTCCGCGGCATAGCTTATTGACAGGTTTTATTGGTAGTTATAGATTAATGACCCTCATTAGCAGACCTACTGGGCTTCCGAAAACAGGTTGTGATACATAATTGAGTACCTGGGGCTGTGTGGGGGATGATTTTGGGGAGGGGTGTGTGTGTGTGTGTGTGTGTGTGTGTGTGTGTGTGTGTGTGTGTGTGTGTGTGTGTGTGTGTGTGTGTGTGTGTGTGTGTGTGTGTGTGTGTGTGTGTGTGTGTGTGTGTGTGTGTGGGTGTGGGTGTGTGTGGGTGTGTGTGAAGTGTGTGTGTGTGTGTGTGTGTGTGTGAAGTGTGTGTGTTGTGTGTGTGAAGTGTGTGTGTGTGTGTGTGTGTGTGTGTGTGTGTGTGTGTGTGAAGTGTGTGTATGTGTGTGTGTGTGAAGTGTGTGTGTGTGTGTGTGTGTGTGTTTGTGTGAAGTTTGTGTGTGTGTGTGTGTGTGTGTGAAGTGTGTGTGTGAAGTGTGTGTGTGTGAAGTGTGTGTGTATGTGCGTTTGTGTGTGTGTGCGTGTGTGTGTGTGTGTGTGATGTGTGTGTGTGTGTGTGTGTGTGCGTGTAAAGTGTGTGTGTGTGTGTTTGGTGTGTGTGTGTGTGTGTGTGTGTGGTTTGTGTTGTGTTTGTGTGTGTGCGTGTGTGTGGTATATATATTCCTTCTTTTATTTTCTTTCCTTCTTCTTTATATATCTATTTTCTTATTAGCAATCGATATGATTATTTTGAAAAAAAAATCTGAAGCCCCGAACAGTTTTTTAGTGTTCTTAGCAAAGTGAATCCTAATTGTAATACATCTTATCTGCTATTCTCTAGTATATTAATATATTTCTCCTTTACTATCTTTCTTATAAAGAGATTATCTTTCGAATAAAAAAAAAAAAAAAAAAAAAAAAAAAACAGAATACATATCTAAATTAGAAGCAATTAGAGTGCGCATACCTCCGCCAAGGCATGAAGATCACTGATGCAATAAAAATGTTCAAGCTTAAGGAATTACATTAAAATCACATTTCTTAAGTAAACATGACCTCCTTGGTGGAGGGAAAGCAATAGGGGCAACTGATGCAATAATAATAAAGAAAATAATAATAAAAATAAATAAATAAATAAATAAATAAATAAATAAAACTTCTGGATTCGGATCACCACCAAAATTTAATGGCGTCTAATTAAGGCTAAGACACACCCCTGGTAAAACGTCCATAAAAATCTATCATTATCTTTTTGAGTTATCCTGCTAACAACCGGACAAATAATATCCGGATGAAGACAAAAAAATAACAATAAAACATAAAAAAATAAAAATAAATAAATAAAAATAAGATAATAATAATAAGAAAATAACGGCATCTAAGTTAGGCTAAGACACTCTATTCATAACTTTTTGAGTTATCCTGCTAACCGGCGATTAAACAAATTTACAAACCAACAAACTAACCAACGCGACCAAAAACACAACCTCAAAGGCGGAGATAAAAATTTCCTTTATTCAGCGTCAGACACAGGCAATAGGGACTGGATATAGATACACCCCCCCCCATTCCCTCCTACCTTTACCCCCCCTATCTTACCCTCCTCCTCCTCCTCCTCCTCGATCCTCGCCTCCTCCTCCCCCTCCCCCTACCTCCCCACCCACCTCCTCAAACCTCTCCTAGCGACAAACACTTAAGAATTCTGTCCCTTTTGCTCTCAGGCTGCAACACCTCCTCATAAGACCTCCCTCCCCCCCCCCCCTCCTACCTCTCCCTCAAATCCTCCCCCCTCCCCCTCTCTCATCTTCTCCCCTCCCCTTCCTATCCCTCAACTCCTCCCTCTCCCTTAACCCTTCCTCTCCCTCCCTCAAACTCTACTCCTCCCCCCCTCCTCTCCTTCCACCATTACCCTCTCCCTCCCTTCCCTCTCCACTCCTTCTCCCACTCCACATCTTTCTCCCTCAACCCCTCCCTTTCCCTCTCTTCCCTCCATTCCTCTCCCCTCCCTTTCCCTCAACCCCTCTCCCCCTCTCCCCTGTCTCGACCCCTCCTTCACTCACCGCAAACCGCTTGGGTATTGTCTCTCATTTTTTCTCCACTCATGTTCACTGACTCATATCAAGGTTTGTCTCCCTTTCTCTCTTTTTGTGATTCTTTTCTCCTCTTTCATTCTCTTTTTCTCATTTACGCCCTCTCTTTCTTTTCTTTTATTTCATTCTTGTCCTTTTCTCTCCTCTCTCTCTCTCTCTCTCTCTCTCTCTCTCTCTCTCTCTCTCTCTCTCCTCTCTCTCTCTCTCTCTCTCTTCTCTCTCTCTCTCTCTCTCTCTCTCTCTCTCTCTCTCTCTCTCTCTCTCTCTCTCGCTCGCTCTCTCTCTCCTCTCTCCTCTCTCTCTCTCTCTTTCGTCACTCACACTTGTCAATCACTCAGATCTCCCTCTATGTTTCTGACAATTACTCACACACTCATAATAAAATCCATAATTTCGTTCACTGTTTTCTCCTCACTACTCGTTCTCATTAGAGGTGTTCTCATTGTGTGACAGGCCAATTACATATTTCTCATGTAGTGTCCTTATTCCTGTGATTTATCGGTTCTGTTATATATCCCAGTCGCTATTATGATTACTTGTTTGTGTATTTCTTGTTCAGTTTTGTTTGTGTTTTGGCATTTGTCATGTTAGCTTTTGGGTACGTTTGGTGAATTCTCTCTATCTCTCTCTATATATATATATATATATATATATATATATATATAATATATATATATATATATATATATATAATATATATATATATATACTATATCTCTCTCTCTCTATATATATATATATATATATATATATATATATTATATATATATATATATATATATATATATATATATATATATATATAATATATATATATATATATATATATATATATATATATATATATATATATATATATATATACATATATATATATATATATATATATATATATATATATATATATATATATATATATATATATATATATATATATATATATATATATATATATATAATATATATATATATATATATATATATATATATATATTATATATATATATATATATATATATATATATATATATATATATATATATATATATATATATATATATATATATATATATATATATATATATGTATATATACATATATATATATATATATATATATATATATATATATATATATATATATATATATATATATATATATATATATATATTCATATATACATATATGTGTATATGTATGTATGTATGCACCTATATCTATCTATCTATCTATCTATCTATCTATCTATCTATCTATCTATCTATCTATCTATCTATCTATCTATCTATCTATCTATCTATTATCTATCTAATCTATCTATCTATCTATCTATCTATCTATCTATCTATCTATATAGACATATATAATGTGTGTGTGTGTGTGTGTGTGGTGTGTGTGTGTGTGTGTGTGTGTGTGTATATATATGCATATATATGGAAACACGTAGTTGCTTCGGTGTTTGCTCATGCAACTGAAACGATCAAAAGAAAAACTAAAGTCCATAAAACAAAACTATTATTTTTATGCTACTTTTTATCCTTTGTACTTTTTTCCCCCTCCCGTAACCCCCCCCTCCCTTTCCATCCCCTCCCCCATTCCCCATCCTCCCCTCCCCCATCTCCCTCCCCTCCCCTATCCTTTACCCCCCCCCACACTTCTCTCCCTCCTCTCCCCTTCCCTCCCCCATCCATTCTTCCTACCCCTTCCCCCTCCCTCCCCCATCTCCCCCCCCCTCCCCTCCCCCACTTTGGAGTCGAGGGAATTAAGTTGTCATCTCCGATCTGTCAACATTCCGAGTGTGTCTTATGACCCTGTTGCTCCGACACTCAGCCCGCGAGCCGTCTAGACAGTTCTTTAGCGCCGCGGCTCTTTCTCTCTCTTTCGTCTTTCTTTCTTTCTTTCTTTCTCTTCTCTCTCATTTTTTTTCTCTTTCTCTTTCTTTTTTCTCTTTCTTTTCTCTTTTCTCTCTTTCTCTTTCATCCTCTCTCTCTCTCTCTCTCTTATCAAACGCTTGGCTCTCGCGTGTCTGTGTTCTGTTTCTTTCTTTTCTTTTTTTTATCCTGTCGCTTTCTGTTTCTGTTCCTCTTGTTTTTTTCTCTTTCTACCTCTTACCGATTTTTTTTTTTTTATCTCCCTCTGCTCTCCTATTCCTTTTCTCTCTTCCATTTCTTGTATTTTCCTTCCATTCTGAATTTTCCCTCCTTTTTCCTTCTCCTCTTCTCTTCTTTTCTTCTATCTCTATATTCTTCGTCTTTTTTCTCTCTCCTCTTATTCCTCCACCCCCCCCCCCTCCCACTCTCCGCATCAGCCTCCCCTCCCTCCTCCCTCCTCTACTCTTCGAGATACTCTCCTCCCGATGGAAGAAATTGATAAGGAAAATGAAGGAATGAGAGGGGAGGAGGAGTCAGGGTGGACGTAGGAGGCAAGGGAGAAGAAGGGAAGGGGGAGAGGGGAAGGAGGGGATGGGGTAGGGGGAGAGGAGAAAGGGAGGGGGGTAGAGGAGAGAGGAAGGAAGGAGGGAGGGAGGGGGGAAGGAGGGAAGGGGGAGGGAGAGGGGGAAAGGGAGGAAAAGAAGGGGGAAAGGGAAGGAGGGAAGGAGGGAGGGGAGGAGGGAGGGAAAAGAGGGGAGAGGGAGGAGGGGGAGGGGGGAAAGGGAGGGGGGGAGGGAGGGAGGGGAGCGAAGGACAACCAGAGAATGGAAGGAGAAGATAAAGGGTATTTTAGGAAGGGGGAGGAGGGGGGGAGGGGGAGAAGGGAACGTCGCAGACAGTCTAGCAGACAGCCAAGACGCCCAGTACTGGGTTCTGGTGACTTTCGGAGCGAGTGTCCTGTCTCGCTGACGACCATCTTGGAGTGTCTGGGTGGCTGCCGCTTGAGCTCTGCGCGAGGAAAGTGGGCCTCTGGAGGCCCTAACGACGCCCCCCCTGGCACTGGATCTTAGGCCTGGCACTCGCACGGACTGGATCTAGGCCTGGCACTTCGCACGGGACTGGATTAGGCTGGCACTGACTGATCTAGGCTTGGCACTCGCACGGGCTGGTCTACGGCCTGACGGCACTGGACTAGCACTGCGATCTAGGCCTGGATCGGCACTCGCACGGACTGGATCTAGTCCTCTACGGCACTGATCTAACTGGGCACTCGCACGGGACTGGATTTAGGCTGGCACTCGCACGGGACTGGATTCTAGGCCTGGCACTCGCACCGGGACTGGATCTAGGCCTGGCACTCACTGGATCTAGGCCTGGCACTCGCACGGGACTGGATCTAGGCCTGGCACTCGCACGGGACTGGATCTAGGCCTGGCACTCGCACGGGACTGGATCTAGGCCTGGCACTCGCCACGGCACTGGATCTAGGCCTGGCACCTGTACGGGACTGGATCTAGGCCTGCACTCGCACGGGCACTGGATCTAGCCTGGCACTCCACGCACGGTCTAGGCCTGGCACTGCACTGGATCTAGGCCTGGCACTGACTGGATCTAGGCAGGCACTGGGACTCGCACTCGCCGGGGCTAGGCCTGGATCTAGGCCTGGCACTCGCACGGGACTGGATCTAGGCCTGGCACTGGCACTGGACTCTGCACGGCACTGGATCTAGGCCTGGCACTACTGGTCTAGGCCTGGGCTGGATCTAGGCCTGCATCGCACACTCCTAGGCCGGCACTCTGCATCTAGGCTGGCACTCCCACGGCACTGGATCTCTCGCAGCACTGAATCTAGCCTGGCACTCCTGGCATCTAGGCCTGGGCACTGGATCTAGGGAGGACCTGGATCTAGGCCTGGCACTCGCACGGCACTGCCTTCCTGTGGTTTCTAATTCTCCGAGGCAAGTGACGTGACGCATGACGAGCACTTTAAGTGGCTGGGATAGAGGGGTATTTGGGGTTTAAGATTTTTTTTTTTTTTTTTTTTTTTTTTTTTTTTTTTTTTTTACATGAAGGTCTGATGTGATGTTGGCGTGACTCAACAAGGTCTTACTGTGATATACTTGTGACGGTGCATGATGGAAAGGCACACAAAACACGCACACATGCACATGCACACACTCACATGCAAACACTCACACACAACTCAAACTCACACACACACACACCAAACACAACACTACACAACACAGACACACACACTCGAACTCACACACACATACAAACACACATGCCCACTCAAACTCACAAACACACAAACAACACAAACAAACAAACACGTACACACAAAAACGTACACAAACAACACACACACCCACACAAAACCAACCCAAACCTAAACTCACACGCACACATTTTTCATCTGACATCAAATTCAAAAAGCAAAAAGCCTCTGTCCTTGTTACTCAAGAGGAAAACAAATCATATGAAGCGTGTAATATGACCGAGCCTACTGCGAGTTAGGCCTATGCATCACACACACACACACATTCACAAAAAAATGTATGCTCTTGTTACTCTTGGTTTGTAGGCAAATGGCTGCGAGTGGAGTGGACACTGGTCTTACTTAACTTAGGAGTGGGGGGGGGGGATGGGAGGGGGGGGGGGGAGAAGGAATTGGGGGAGGGGGTGGACTCTGGTCTCACTTAATGTAGGAGTGGGGGGGGGGGGAGTGGGATGGGAAAGGGAGAGAGGGAGGAGGATATAGAGAAGGAGAGAGGGAGATGGAGAGGAACAGGGTAAGGGTGGAGAGGGGGAAGAGGAGAGGGAGAAGGGGCAGAGAGAGAGAGAGAGAGAGAGAGAGAGAGAGGGAGAGAGAGAGAGAGAGAGAGAGAGAGAGAGAGAGAGAGAGAGAGAAGAGAGAGAGAGAGAGAGAGAGAGAGAGAGAGAGAGAGAGAGAGAGAGAGAGAGAGAGAGAGAGAGAGAGAGAGAGAGAGAGAGAGAGAGAGAGAGAGAGAGAGAGAGAGAGAGAGAGAGAGAAGGAATTATATTAGGATTATCATAGGGATACATGACATAAAGATGCTTTTTGGGTATTATGGAAAGTGCTTAAGCTGGATAAGAATAGAAATTGGGGAAAGGATAAGTGATAAGAAGGATAAAGAAAGGGATAAAGAAATGGAACTGGACGAAGAAAAGATATTTTATAAGAGATATTTGATAAAAAAAGGGGAAATGGCAAAAGAGACGAAGGAAGGGCATAGAGAAAAAAGAAAGAAATGGAAAAATGGCGAAAGAGAGGAAGAAGGAAAAGAATTGAGTAAATCTAGTCAGGAAGTGGAAAAGGAAGAAGGAATGAAGGTGAAAGGAAAAACTGTGAATAAACAAAGAATAGCAGACAAAGAAAGAAAAAGGAAACAAACGAGAGACAACACAGACTGATAACCAAAACAAAAAGTAAGAAAGAAAGCGGAAACAAACGAGAGACAAGGAAAATTAAGATAACCAAAACAAAACAAAAAGTAAGAAAAAGAGAACAAAGCAAAACAACAAAAAAAAAAGAAAAAAATGCAAAAGAAAGCATACCATAAAAGGATAAATATCCGAAGAAAAGAACCTAAATAAAAGAAAAAGTAAAACAACAAAAAATATATACAAAAAGAAAACGAAAACTAAGAAAATAAACAACACAAAACATATAAAGAGAAAACAAACAAAATCAGAAGAGAAAGCAAGAACAGACAATGACAAAATATATAACAAAAACACAAAAAAAATAAACAATATAAAAAAATAAAAATAAACACACAAAATAAAAAACAAACAAGTAGACAAAAAAATCAGAAAAAAGAAAACAAACACAGATCAAAAACAAAAAACAAAAACAAAAAACACAAACAAAACAAATAGACAATACCAAAGAATAAAAAAAACTAAAACACACAAAATAAAAAACAAGTAAACAAAAATCCAGAAAAAGAAGAAAACAAACAGAGCAAAAACAACAACAAATCCAGAGACCATC
>NW_020868869.1:221070-248570 GCF_003789085.1 Penaeus vannamei
GTGATATGAAAATGAAAATGAAAATGAAAATTGATTGATAATGCTAATGATGATAGCGATAACGATAACGATATTGATGATGATGATGATGTTATCATATAATACTGATAAACAATAAAAAAATAATCATAACAACGATAACAACGACATCGAAAATAAGCCCCAACATCCACTTGGCATCACATTCCACACCCCAAGTCCAGCGTGCATGACATTCAATACAACCCAACCTTAACTAACACAGTGAATTCGCATGCCACGCAATGGGCATAAAGAGACCTCGCTTTTTTTGGCATATCATCTAATATGCATTCGCGATTGCAAAGAGAAAGTAACATGATCGATGTGCTTTTGGTATGCGTGGTTTGTCTGCTTGCTTGCGTGAGGACGGGGTTATGGCGAGAGTGTTCGTGTCTCTGGGTTTGTGAGAGGCGTGGCTTTGAGGTGGGAGGGTTGGGTTTGTGGGTTGTGAATGAGTGGGGTTTGGGTCGTGTGGGTTGGTGAATGAGTGGGGTTTGGGTTCTGTGGTTGTGAATGAGTGGGGTGTGGTTGGTGGAATGAGTCTGTGAGTTGGTGGATGAGTGGGGTTTGGGTTCTGTGGGTTGGTGAATGAGTGGGGATTGGGTCCTGTGAGTTGGTGGATGAGTGGGGTTTGGGTCCTGTGGTTGGTGGAATGAGTGGGGTTTTGGGTGAGTTGGTGGATGAGTGGGGTTTGGGTTGTGAATCGTTTGGATTTGTGGACGAGTGGGGTTTCTTCATGTGAGTTGGTGGACGAGTGGGGTTTAATCGTGTGGGTTGGTGAATGAGTGGGCGTAAGAATTTGTGAAATGAGTGGGGCTTAATCGTGTGGGTTTGTGGACGAGTGGGGTTTGGTCGTATGAGCTTGTGAATGAGTGGGGTTGATCCTTTAGGTTTGTGTATGAGTGGGGTTTGGTCATATGAGGTTTGGGAATGAGTGGGGTATGATAATTTAAGTTTGTGAATGAGTGGGGTTTGATTCGTGTGAGTTGGTGAATGACTGGGGAGTAAGAGTTTGTGAAATGAGAGGGGTTTGATCCAATGAATTTATGAATGAGTGGACGTAAGAGTTTGTGAATGAATGGGGTTTGGTCGTATGAGTTTGTGAATGAGTGGGGGTACTGTGTGTTTTCTTTAGGAGGTAATGGAAAGATGTGTGCTTGAGTGTGTGCGTGGGTATGTAGGTGAAATTATGTATATGCGAATGTGTATATGTGTAGGTCTGTTTTCTGTTCCTGTTAGTTTGTTTTTCTGTTTGTCTGTCTGCCTCTGTCTGTTTGTCTTTCGCTCCCCCCCCCTCTCTCTCCCTCCACCTCTCTCTCTCTCTATCTTCTCTATCGCTCTATCTATCTGTCTATCTAATACTCTTCTCTCTCTTCTCTATCTATCTATCTAATCTATATATATATATCTATATATCTATCTATCTATCTATATATCCATACATATACATATACAAGCATGTATATATGCGTGAATATACACGAGCGTGCATGCATATACCCAGCACATACACCCAGACTGCCATGAATAGCAAAAGATCGAGCAGCAGGAATACTGAAGAGGGGAAATAAAAGGTAAAGGCGCCATCTGCCCCTCGCCGAGAGCGCTTCATATCCGAGGGTGTCAAAGTAAATGCAAATGAACTCTTTGTCTGGGAGAAAAGAGTGCGTCGCTGCGTCACTCTGGCACTGCATTTTGATTGCGTTTAATTGGACAATTATTCCCATATGAAGATCGTTTGCTGTCATTTAAGGGGGTGGGGGTGGCGGGGGTGGGGGTGGAGTGTGGTTTGTTGCAGCGGGAAAATAATGAGGCGAGAGGGAATGAGGCTTTGCGTTGCGTTGCAGTTTAGCAGATTATTTGATATTAATTTACTCGTCTGTTCTGTCTTCTTTATTGATTTGTCTTTTTTATCTGTCTATCTATTTGTCTGTCTATTTATACATCTATTCATCTATCTACATAAAGAGAGGGAGATAGATAGAGAGAGAGAGAGGGAGATTGAGATGAGAGAGAGAGAGAGAGAGAGAGAGAGAGAGAGAGAGAGAGAGAGAGAGAGAGAGAGAGAGAGAGAGAGAGAGAGAGAGACAGACAGACAGAGACAAATACACACACAGATACAGACAGTTCGCCAGACACACACCCACACACAAGAGACGAACCTCTAAATCCAATTTCAATATTCTCATATTTACACTAACGAGTAATTACAAGCGAAAGAGGGAGAGGCGGGAGGAAGAGGGAATGGTCAAATATTCTATCCCTTTACTTGTTCCTCCTCTGCTCCCTTCACCTCCTCTCCCCTGTTCTCTTCACTCCCTATTCCCTTACACTCTCTGTTTCCCCTCCCTTCCACTCCCCCACCTTTTCTTCCATTCTCCCTACTCCCATCCACTCCCTACTCCCTCTACTCCCTTTCACCTCCTCTCCATACCCCTTCCACTCTCCCTCCACCCTTTCCCACCCTCCTCCCTCCCTCCCCCTTCCTTCCCCTCTCCCCTCCACACTCACTCCTCCCTCCTCCTCCCCTCACTTCCTCATCACTCTCCTCCCTTCCCCTCCCCTCCCTCCCTCCTCCCACCCTTCCCCCTTCCCTTCTCCTTCCTTCCTCCCCCCCCTCCCCCCTCCCTTCCTCCCTCTCCCCTCCCTCCCCCACCCCTCCCCCCTTCCACCCTCCTCAGTCGCCCCGAATTCGGTCTCTGAGTCGCGGGACCTAATTGGACTGCCTCTCGACCCGCCCGCTGCCTCGCCGACGTCGGAGTTCCACGTGGATTATCTTCGTTGTTATTATTGGTATCATCATTATCATGTTATCAGTATTATCATGGTATCAGTATTATGTTATCAGTATTTTCATGTTATCATTATCATTATTATCATGTTATCATTATCATTATTATCATGTTATCATTATCATTATTATCATGTTATCATTATCATTATTATCATGTTATCATTATCATTATTATCATGTTATCATTATCATTATCATATCATATCATTATTATCATGTTATCATTATCATGTTATCATTATTATTATTATCATTATTATCGTTATCATTATTATCATTATCATTATCATCATGTTATCATTATTTTCATGTTATCAGTATTTTCATGTTATCTTTATTCTCAGTATCATTATTATCATGTTATCAGTATTCTCATTATCATTATTATCATGTTATTATCATTCTCGTTATCATTATTATCATGTTATCATTATTCTCATTATCATTATTATCATTAATGTTGTTGTTGTTGTTATTATAATTTTTGTTATTATTATTATTAGTAGCAGTAGTAGTACCATTATCATCATCATTATCATTACCATTTTTACTATTATTACTATTATTATCATGATATTATTATTACTTTTGTTATTACTTTTATCATTACTTTTAATATTAATATTATTATTGTTGTTACTTTATCGTCTTTATGATTTTTGTCATTATCATTATCACTAGTATCATTATTATTATTATCATGAAGTTAATTTTGATTATTAACATTTTTACTGTTATTATGATTTTCAGTATTACTGTCATTATTATCATTATTATCAGTATTATTGACTGTTATTATGATTTTCAGTATTACTGTCATTATTATCATTATTAATGATATCATTATCATCATTTCTATTACTATTATCATTATGATTTTGCCTGTCTATCTGCTTGCCTGCCTGTCTCTTAGTCTGTTTTTCTGTCTGTCTGTCTATCTATATTTATATCTAAACCATCAATCAGCCTCTATCTCTACTTAAATCTCATAATAAAAATACCACAAATAAGATTATCATAATATCTCCTCCATGTCTTTATCTATTTCTTCTCCATATCTCTATCTATTTCTCTTTCTATGTATCCCTCTAACTACCTATCTCCTTAAACAAATCTACAGACACACGCACAAGAGCAACCACCAATAAACAAGGAAGAACCGAGAAACTAAGTGAAAATATGTGATTTAATATGTGTGGTACAGTAAAATCGGTATTTAAAGAGGAAAGTGCACATTCGGTTGTTATTTTGGGGAACGGGGGTTGGATCTGCGTGTGTGTGTGTGAGAGAGAGAGTGCGCGCGCGCGTTGTGTGTGTGTGTGTGTGTGTGTGTGTGTTTGTTGTTGTATGTAATTGTTTGTTTGTGTGTGTGTGTGTATATGTGTGTGTGTGTGTGTGTGTGTGTGTGTGTGAGAGAGAGAGAGAGAGAGAGAGAGAGAGAGAGAGAGAGAGAGAGAGAGAGAGAGAGAGAGAGAGAGAGAGAGAGAGAGAGAGAGAGAGAGTGTGTGTGTGTGTATGGGCGGATCGTGTGTATATTTGTGTGTTTTCTATGTCTATATTGAAATGATATTAATTCCTCTCTCCATTTTAGAGCGTGAACAAAGTTTTGTTTTCCTTATACATCGCACCATCGTAATAATAAGCATATGACCAATGTCTATAATTCATTTACAAAGAGACATCATCCCATTCATCAATATATATATATATATATATATATATATATATATATATATATATATGTTGTCCAGGATTTCCTATCCCTCTGCAAATATATATCAACCTGTTTCTCGCTCCAACTCGCTATATATATCTATCTGTCTGTATCTTTTTGGTTCGCTCTCCGCCTCCTAGCGTTGGGCGGACGTTAAAGCAGATACATCATTACTAACTCCTGAATTATTTACGACCCCCCCTCCCCCCACCCCTCCTCGACTCTCCCTCTCTCTCTCCTTTCCACCTGACCCCTCCGTTCTCCTCTCTCTTCTTCCTTTCCTCGTGCCCTGTTCTATGTTCCCTTTTCTATCTGTGTTTCGTATCTCGTTTTATAGTTCTTGTTATTCTCTCTTTTCTCTCTCTCTCTTCTTTTTCTTCCCTCCTTGGTATATACACTATTCCTTCCTTGCTTCATAGCTTTCCTTATTCACTCTTTCTATCCTCTATCCACCTGCCACGTACTCCAACCAGACTCTCTTCTATTCCCCTGACCTGTACCCCCCCTCTCCATTCCCTCCCCCCCCCCTTCCCCAACCCCACCCCACTCTTCCACTCCGCTCATACCCCTCCCCCTCCCTCTATACCCCCCCCAGGACTCTACGATGCTTCTGCTCTATTGATTGAGAGTTATAGTTTTATAGTGAGATTTTATTGCTTAGTTTTGTGCCATTTATAGCTCAAGGTATTGCTGGGTGGGGCAGGAGGGGGGGGGGTGATGGGTCAATGCGAGATGCATAAAGCTATTGGAGTATGTATATCATACACACCCACACACACACACATAAACAGGCATCTATCTATCTATCTATCTATCTATCTATCTATCTATATATGTGTATATATATTTATATTTATATCCATATAATATATATATATATATATATATATATATATATATATATTATATATACATATACTATATATTGTGTATATATGTATATATATATATATATATATATATATATATATATATATATATATATATTATATAATATATATATATATATATACGTATATACGTATATGAAAATGGACAAATTGAGTAGGCAAAGAGAAAGATAGATAGAATATGTAAGATAGAAGGACAGAGTCTACAGGAACCCAGAGCCGAGTGATTTTTTTCCTTGTTCTTGCCAACCCCAAAGCAGACAAGACCCACGCACTTATGAAAAATAAGGGGGTGGGGTGGGTGGGGGTACTCTGGAGGGGTTGGGGTTGGGAGAGGGGTACCAGGGAAGGGGAGGAGTTGTGGGTGTATTAGGGAAGGGGTGGGATTGGATGGGTACTATGGAGGGTGGGGTTGGGGTACTAGGGAAGGGGAGGAGTTGTGGGTGTATTAGGGAAGGGTGGGGTTGGAGGGGTACTATGGGAGGGGTGGGGTTGGGGGCACTAGGGAAGGGTTGGGGTTGGGGTTGGGACACATGGAAAGGGGTGGGGTTGGAGGGGTATTATGGGAGGGGTGGGGTTGGGGGTACTTAGGAACGGGTGGGGTTAGGGGTGGGTACTTGGGAAGGGGCAGAGTTGGGGCGCACTAGGGAAGGGGTGGAGTTGGGGGGGGGGGCACTTCGAAAGGGATGGGGTTAGGGGAAGGGAGTATTTGGCAGAGGGGGGAAGGACCAGCAGGGAAGGGGGTGGGGGGTGAAGGAAGGTAAGTCAAAGACTAATTAAGAGTCTAACAAGTAATCTTCTTAATTAACGGTGTAATCAATTCATCCTTCTCATCTCATGTCAATCATGTCCAAGGCTGCTAGTAATACCATCATTAGCTGGAGATTCTAATGGTAATAATGGTAGTTCAATGGAAACTTCATCTCTATAATGGGGTTTAATGATTGGAAAACCTCTCGATTGGCCATGTTTATTATGATTAGGGGGGAGGGGGGATTGGTGGGGAGGCAGCTGTGGTTAGTAATCAGGAACACACGAATAGTCATATGTACACGCACACATATCTTCATGCGCAAAGGTAGACGTAAATACACATATATGTATTGAGAGAAATTAACATGTACATAGATACAGACACACATTCACTCTCTGTCTCTCTTTCTCTCTTTCTCGCTTTCTCGCTTTTTCGCTTTTTCGCTTTCTCTCTTTCTCTCTTTCTCTCTCTCTCTCTCTCTCTCTCTCTCTGTGTCTGTCTGTCTCTCTCTCTTTCTGTCTCTCACTTTCTCTCTCTCTCTTTCTATCTCTCACTCACACACACACATTCAAAAACAACAAAATACACAAGTAAAAACACACACAAAACAACCCCTTGGAACCACAAACACACACAAACAAAGACACAATCACACAATATCCACCCAAACCAAACACACACAAACAAAGACACAATATCCACCCAAACCAAACACACACAAACAACCAAACCACCAGACAAACAAGCAAACAAACACCCCCCCCCCTCTTAAACACACGCGTAGATCCGGGAACAAAATCCTGTCTTTGTACCACACCGTCAGCTATTACGTCACTCTAAAGGGGTTATCACGGTGTCGCGATCCGTGCAATGAACCACTTGCACTTTACAGCTTCGACGATCGAACACTTGCCTTATATTTGGTGAATTAGTTATCAATGTTTTTATGGTGATGATGGGAGATCATAAGTAAAAAAAAGGAAGGGGAGTAGGTTGATTTTAGAGATAGAGAGAGAAAGACGGAGGGAGGGAGGAGAGAGAGAGAGAGAAAGATAGATAGATAGATAGATAGATAGATAGAGAGAAGAGAGAGAGAGAGAGAGAGAGGGGGAGGGAGGGAAGAGAGAGAGAGAGAGAGAGAGAGAGAGAGAGGAGAGAGAGAGAGAGGAGAGAGATAGGAGATAGAGATAGAGATAGAGATAGAGATAGAGAGAGAGAGGAGAGGAAGAGAGAGAGAGAGAGAGAGAGAGAGAGAGGAGAGAGATAGAGAGAGAGAGAGAGAGAGAGAGAGAGAGAGAGAGAGAGAGAGAGAGAGAGAGAGAGAAGAAATAATACCTTTAATCCTACTTTTGCTCTCTGTCCTTCTCCCCTCTTCCCGTCCGCCCCTTTCTTCTCATCCCTCTGGCTCTCCCACTCCATTCATCTCCCCTTTCTTATCCACTCTATGTGATCTTTTCTTCCCCTCTTTCCTCTAACTACCATTCCTCTCTCTCTCTCTCTCTCTCTCTCTCTCTCTCTCTCTCTTCTCTCTCTCTCTCTCTCTCTCTCTCTCTCTCTCTCTCTCTCTCTCTCTCTCTCTCTCTCTCTCTCTCTCTCTCACTCTCTCACTCTCACTCTCACTCTTTTATTTACCTAGTCCTTAGCCTTCACTTCCCAGACTGTCTGAAAAGCTACATCATCCACCTGTTTAGTGAGAGCGGCACCTTGTTGTTGTTTATAAGTGTGTTCCTTGTTTTGTTTTGTTGTTTTGTTTCTTTTCTTTGTGTTATTGTTTTTTTTTTTCTTGTTTTTTGTTATTGCCGTTTCGCTATTATCATCAGATCGTAATGTATTGCTTTTTGATATTATTGGATTGGTGATGATGGTAATGATAACAGTTATGATGATACTGGTGGTATTGCTAATGATAATGGAAATGATGACGGTGATGATAATAACGATGGCAATAATAATGATGATGGAAATGGAAATGAAATAATGATAATGATAATAACAATACTATCAACAATAACTAATGATAATTGAAGACGATGGTAATAATGATGATGATGATTATAATAACGATCATGGTTATAATAATAATAATAGTAATAGTAATAATAGTAAATATAATAATAGCAATAACAATGATAATGATAGTAATGACCATCAATAATAATGATATCAATGATAACAATTACTAACAACAACAATAATAAAAATAACGATAATAATAGCAACAACAACACTAACAATAATACCCAATATCAACAATAATAAAACGACAACACTAACAAACACCTTTACACAGGCCACCCCCATCGTGAACTCGCCTCAGCCCACACGTCGAACAGGTCAAGCGGGAAGACCGGCTTCTGCCCTTGCACCTCCAGGCTTCGCACTCACGCTCCAATGGAAGGTGATCGCCAGGAACCAATAACTGACCACACCCGAGTACACTGTGGTTGCTTTGTGGTTTTATGATCGATATGGTGTCCTTAGCCTTTGATTGTTGGTTGTGGGGTGTGCTGTGGTTGTGGGGTGTTGGGTTTGGGTTGTGGTTGTGGGTTGGGTTGTGGGGTATGTTGTGGTTGTGGGGTGTGTTGTGCTGTTGTGGTTAAAAGGGGGTTTGGGTGTATGTGTCTATGTCTGTGCGAGTTATTTACTTTTTTGTCTTATTATTATATATATTTTTTTTTTTTTTTTTTTTGCTGGTGCTAACGTATATTCCGCGGGAGTGGGAGTGTATACATGCATACGTATGTATACATGTAAAAGTATAAATAATAATCATTACTTCATATCATTTCTTTTACTAACGCAAAGTATACAACATAGTATAACCTATTGTAACTACTATTACACAATAGTAAATGACTAATCACACCCACCGCACACCACACACCACACACACACACACACACACACACACACACACACACACACACACACACCCACACACACACACAACAACAAACACACACACAAACATACCCACACACACACAAACACGCACACAAACATACCCACACACACATACAAACACACTCACACACACTTAATGATGTTGATAACACAATTAAGAGTCTTTTCCTCTCTTTCTTTCTTTCTTTCTCCATTTCTTTTCGTCTTCAACCGCATTCCAACATCTTCAAGACCGGATCCATAAAACCGCTCTACTTGTTTACCTGGAATTTCTCTTGCAAAAATGCACTTAAAGCAGCAATTTAAGTCGATAACGTGAATGGTCACATCTGGCGAAGGCAGAGAGAGGGAGAGGGAGAGGGAGAGAGGAGAGGGAGGGAGGGGAGGGGGAGGGGGGGGCGAGGGAGGGAGGAGGAGGGGGAGGGGAGGGGGAGAGGAGAGGGAGGGAGAGGGGAGGGAGAGGGAGAGGGAGGAGAGAGAGGAGAGGGAGAGGGAGAGGGAGAGGACGAGGGAGGGGAAGGGGAGACGGGAGAGGGGGAGGGGGAGGGGGAGGGAGAGGGAGAGGGAGAGGGGGAGGGGAGGGGAGAGGGAGAGGGAGGGAGAGAGAGGGAGAGGGGAGGGGGAGGGGAGGGGAGGGAGAGAGGGAGGGGAGAGGGAAGCGAGGGAGAGGGAGAGGGAGAGGGAGAGAGGGAGAGGGGGAGAGGGAGAGGGAGAGAGGGAGAGAGAAGAGAGAGGAGAGGGAGAAGAGAGAGAGAGAGAGAGAGAGAGAGAGAGAGAGAGAGAGAGAGAGAGGAGAGAGATGAGACAGACAGACAGAGAGAGAGATAGAGATAGAAGAGAGAGATTGAGATAGATAGATAGATAGATAGAGAAGAGACAGAAAGAGAGATAGAGAGAGGGAGAGACAGCTAGACAGATAGACAGAAAGAAAGACAGATAAATAGAGAGACTGAAAGAGAGAATGAGAGAAAGAGACAGCCAGCAGACAAACAGACAGGAAAATAAACAGACAGACACATAACCAGACACACGAGATTCCAACGTTGCATTCTACTAATAAACAAGTAATTAGATAAACAAGCAAATAAACAAATTAATTAATGGAGGAAGACATGACCGAAGAGGCCCCGGTCGACGCGCTATTCACGCCCACTTTAATTGCTCCATGTCTCTCTCTCTCTTCCTTTTAATCTTTTTCTCTTTTCTCTCTCTCTTCATTTTAATCTTTTTTTTTCTCTTCGCTCTCTTTCTTCTTTCTAATCTTTTTCTCTTCCTTCTTTTTTTCTTCTTTTTGTTATTTCTTATTCCTTATTTTTTTTTTTTCAACCTGCTTTCTCTTCCAAAACATTTTCTTTTGATACCATATTTTCTTCTTCTTTATTCTTCGTTTTTCCCTCTTTCTATCATTCGGTTTCTCCACCTTTCTCCCTCTTTACCTTTCCTTCGCTGCTCTCTGTTTTTTTAACTTTTTTTGTCCTCCTTTCTCCCTTCTGCTTCCCCTATTCGTTCAATTTCTTTCTCCTTTATCGCCTCGCTCTGATTCGTATTCTCCTTTCTCTTTCTCTTCATTCCTTTTTTCTTCTCCTTTTCATTCCCTTTCTCTTCTCCTTTTCCTTTCTTTCTTTTTCCTTCATCTAGTATTCTCCCTTTTTCCTTTCTTTTCCTTCTCCCTTTCTCCCCCTCTTCCTCATCCTCCTTTCCTTCCTCCATTCACTCACTTCCTCCCCTTCCTCCTCCCTCATCTACCATCTTTATCCTCCTCCCCAATCCAGCCGCTTCCTCCCCAACCCTCAATGCATCCTCTATCCGTCTCCCCTCCTCTTCCCCCAACTCCCCATTCCCCCTTTTCTCCCTCCCCTATTCTCTTCCTCCCCTCTCATCCCCCAACCAATCCCTAACCCCCCTCCCCCTCTCCACCCTTCCTTTCCCCCTCTCCCCCTCCCACTTCTTCCCCTCTCCCTCCTCTCCCTTCTCCCGCCCTCCATTTTTGCCTTCCCCCTCCCCTTCTCCTCCCCTCCTCCACTTCTTCCCTCTCCCCCTCACCTTCTCTCTTCTCCCCCCTCCATTTCCTCCCCCTTCCCCTTCTCCCCTCTCCCTCCTCCCACTTCTTCCCCTCTCCCTCCTCTCCCTTCTCTCTTCTCCCCCTCCATTTCTCCCCCTTCCCCCTTCCCTTCTCCCCCTCCGCCCCCATCTTCCCTCTCCCTCTCCCTTCTCCCTTCTCCCCCTCCCATTTCCTCCCCCTTCCCCTTCCCCCTCCCCCCCATCTTCCCCTCTTCCCCTCTCTCCTCCTCCCCCTCGCCCACCCTCCTTTCACCAGGAACCCGCGCCAGGAAAGGATTAAGAACCCGAGACGCCCTCCCCCCTTCCCCCCTCCCCCCTCCCCCCCTCTGACGGCGACCTCGAAAAATCAGGACCGCTTTCATCTCCCTCGTCGATAAGCTTTCCGTTTGCTGGGGGAAGGGTGGGAGGGGGAAGAAATGGGGGGGGAGAGGAGGGGTTGGGGGGGAGGAGGATTGGGGGGGATGGGGGGGAGGTGGCAGCTGGAGGAAGGGGGGGGTGAGGGAAGGATGGGGAGAGGAGGGGGAGGTGGAGCTGGAGGAAGGGGGAGGGGGAGGAGGGAGCTGTGGGGGGGAGGGGGGATGAAGGATGGGTGGGAGGGGGGCTGGAGGATGGAGGTGAGGGAGGGGGGGGCTGGAGGGATGGGGAGAAGGGGGAGAGGGGGAAGGGCGAGGGAGAGGCTTGATGCTATGCTGTTGTTGCTTGCTGGGGGTGATGGGGGGGGAGAGGGAGAGGAGAGGGGGAGGGGAGAGTTTAATGCTACGCTATTTTTGCGTTTGTTTGTCTTTTTTTTCCATTTGTTTTGATCGTTTTCATTGTTATTCTTACTTCTCTTTTTTTTATCGTGTTCGTTTATCCTTGTTTTTTTTTATCCCTCTGTTTTTATATCATTTTTGTTTTCTTTTTTGCTTACTTTTACAGCTTACTTTCCTTTACTTTTTTCTTTTCTCTTCTGATTATCCTTTTTTTTTCCTTTCCTTTCTTTGTTTACTCTGTTTTCTGATTTTTCATTCTTCCTTCTTATATTATTGTTCCATCACTATGTTGCGCTAACATGTCTTCTGTCTACATCTTTATTTTTAGATTTATTTTTCTTTCTTTCTCCTCTCTCTTCTTTTCCTTCTCCTCCTCCTCTTCCTTCTGTTATTGTTTTACTTCTTTCTTTTTCCTTCTTTCTCTTCCTTCCCATTATCATCATCATCTTCCTCCTTCCATCCCCTTTCCCTCTCCTCCTTCTTATTATTTTACTGTTTTTTTTCTTCCTTTTTTCTCTTCTTATTTCTTCTTCCTTCCCATTATCATCATCATCTTCCTCCTTCCTCCTCCTTCTCCCCCAACTTACTGTTTATCTTTTTCCTCTTTCCCTCCTTATCTTCTCTTCCTTCTCATCATCATCATCATTTATTTTCCTTATCTTCCCTTTTCTTCTTCCTGCTTTTCTGTCTCTTTCGCTTTTCTTCCTCTTCCTTATCCTCGTTAACTGTAATTAGTCTAATCATTAATTCTCGCTGTTATTAACACCTTTGGTTATCTTTGATTGTATTCTTTCTTTATCTATTTTCCTCTCCTCTTCCTCCTTAATTTCCCTTCTTCTCCATCTTCCTCTTCCTTTTCCTTTCATCCTCCCTCCCACGCCCTTCCTACTCCTTTTCGTATTTTCCCTCTTCCTCCTACGCCTTTTCTTCTTCTTCTTCTTCCTCCTCCTCCTACTCCCTCCAACGCCCTTCCTCATTTTCCTCTAAATTTTCACCTTTACCTTCTCTACATCCTCCTCCTCATCGTCCTTCTCCTCCCTCTTCCTAACTATCTTCATTTCTTTTCCATCTCTCCTCCTCCTCCTCCTCCTCCTCTCCATCCTTCTCCTCCTCTCCATCCTTCTCCTCCTCTCCATCCTTCTCCCTCCTCCTCCTCCTCTTCCTCCTCTCCATCCTTCTCCTCATCCTTCTCCTCTTCCTCCTCTCCATCCTTCTCCTCCTCCTCCTCCTCTCCATCTTTCTCCTCCTCCTCATCTCCATCCTTTCTCCTCCTCCCTCCTCCTTCTCCATCCTTTCCTCCCCCCTTACTTTATATTCTTCTCCCTCCTCTCCTCCTCCTCCTCTCCATCCTTGTCCCCCCCCCCCCTTTACTTTATATTCTCCTCCTCCTCCTCCTCCTCTCCATCCTTCTCCTCCCCCCCCCCCCCTTTACTGTAATCCCTTGACCTTCATTCCTGAGGTTCAAGGTCGAGTCACTGTGCATCTCTGTTGCCATGTAGTATATTTCCACTTTCCCCTATTTTTTGTTTTTCGCTTTTCCCCCTCCTACCATTTATTCATCTCCCCTTTCCCTCGTATTCTCTTCTTTATTGCATCCCCTTTCACCCTCTTTCTCCTTCTCTCTTATTCCGTCTTTCTCTCCCTTCCTCCCCTTGTCATTTCCTTCCTTTCCTGACCCTGTTTTCGTCCTTTATCCACCTCCTCTTCCCCTTCGCTGCCCCTTTTAATACATTTCCCCTTTCTTCTATTATCCCCTTCTCCCATTTTCGCTTTTCTCCTTGCCTCTTACTCACCCTTTCTCCCTCTTTTATTCTCGCTCCCCCTATCTCTCCTTTCTTCCTCATTCCTCCCCCCTTTCCCCTTCACCCTCCTCTCCTCCTTTCTCTCCTCCTTCTTTCACTTCTTCTCCTCTCCTCCTCCCTCTTTCTCCCTCACTCCTTCCTTTCCTCTCCTCCTTCCCTCTTTTCCCCTCACTCCTTCCTTTTCCTCTCCTCCTCCCCTCTTTCTCCTCACTCCTTCCTTTCCTCTCCTCCCTTCCCTCTTTCTCCCTCACTCCTTCCTTTCCTCTCCTCCTCCCCTCTTTCTCCCTCACTCCTTCCTTTCTTCTCCTCTTCCTCCCTCACTCTTCTTTCCTCTCCTCTTCCTCCCCTCTTCTCCCTCACTCCTTCCTTTCCTCTCCTCCTCCCCTCTTTTCTCCTCTCCTTCCTTTCCTCTCCTCTTCCTTCTCTTCCCCTCACTCCTCCCCTCTTTCCCTCACTCCTTCCTTTCCTCTCCTCCTCCCCTCTTTTCTCCCTCCTCTTCCTCCTTTCCTCTCCTCCTCCCTCTCTCTCCCTCACTTCCTTCCTTTCCTCTCCTCCTTTCCCTATTTTCTCCCTCACTCCTTCCTTTCCTCTCCTCCTCCCCTCTTTCTCCCTCACTCCTTCCTTTCCTCTCCTCCTCCCCTCTTTTCCCCCTCACTCCTCCCTTTCCTCTCCTCCTCCCCTCTTTCTCCCTCACTCCTTCCCTCTCCTCTCCCTCTCTCCTCACTCCTTTCCTTTCCTCTCCTCCTCCCCCTCTTTCTCCCTCACTCCTCCTTTCCTCTCTCCCTCCCCTCTTTCTCCTTACTCCTTCCTTTCCCATCCTCCTGCCCCTCTTTTCTCCCTCACTCCTTCCTTTCCTCTCCCTCCTCCCTCTTTCTCCCTCACTCCTCCCTTTCCTCTTCTCCTCCCCTCTTTCTCCCTCACTCCTTCCCCCCCTCTCTTCCCTCTTTTCCCCCTCACTCCTTCCTTTCCTCTCCTCCTTCCCTCTTTTCCCCTTACACCCCCCCCCTCCCCTCTCCCCCTTTCCCCACCATGACTCGAGTGACGATTAAGCCTTTTGTTCTAGAAGATTCCGAGAGCTTTCTAAATGGAAGATCATTTTGTGTTTGTTTAGTTGATTGGTTGCTTGTGCAATTGCGTCTGAAATCGCCTACTCGTTTTCTGCTTGTTTGCTTGAAGGGAAGAAGAAGAAGAAGAAGAAGGAGGAGGAGGAGGAGAAGGAGAAGGAGAAGAAGGAGAAGAAAAAGAAGACGAAAAAGAAAAAAGAAGAAAGAAGAAAAAGAAGACGAAAAGAAGAAGAAAAAGAAGAAAAGAAAAGAAAGAAGAAAGAAAGAAGAAGAAGAAGAAGAAGAAGAAGAAGAAGAAAGAAGAAGAAGAAAGAAGAAGAAGAAGAAGAAAAGAAGAAGAAGAAGAAGAAGAAAAAGAAAAAGAAAAAGAAAAGAAAATGAAGAAAGAAAAAGAAAAAGAAAAAGAAAAAAGAAAAAGAAAAAGAAAATGGGAAAGAAAATGAAAAAGAAAAAGAAAAGAAAAGAATAGAAAAAGAAAAGAAAAAGAAGAAGAAGGAACAGAAAAAAGAAAATGAACATCTGCGTTTGCTTATGCCTAATAGAATTTGCCGAATCGTTTGACTGTCTTCTTCAACGTCTCCACAACGTATACGCTTTTATCCATCTTTCTCTTTCTCTCATTCAATTTCGTTTTATCTATTTCTCCCTTTCCCTCGATCCTTCTCGATCTCCATGTGTCATAAAAGCCCCTGAAACACACATCGTGAGACGAAGGGCACCTCAGTCTCCCCGCCACCTGTCACGCCACGACTGGTGATTTATTGCTTCAGAAATTCCTTCACTTGCTCCCCGTCCCCCGTCCACCAATCAGGAGAGAGCAAGCCGTCTCCCCCAGCCAATCAAAATGCAAGGAAGCGTTCTCGTGCCTGGGCTCATCGTGACGTCATAAAGCTGAAATCCACGAACCACCGGCGGGGAATGCATCCATCGTGACATCATCGTCGAGCGTAGCTAATCAGAACTGCAGTTTGGTGCTACGTCATCGATCGGGCCAGCGAATCGGGAGGCGAGAACGGGTATCACGTGGTGTGCAAAGACGGACCAATAAAATGTAGATGTTGTCTTCAGAATTCTTTCATTTTTTTTTCTCTTTTTTTTTTCGAAGCAACATATTTCGCCGCGAGATATTGGCTATTGTCAAGGCACAAACGCAATAAGGCAATGCTCTACATGTGGCTGTACAATAAGGAATTTAATCTTTTAACCAATTCGCGTTTGATGTGATATTATTTTCGAATGAAATAGATGCGTAAAAGAAAGAAGGAAAGAAAGGAAAAAAAAAGGAAAAGAAACACAGACATACATTGATGCGTATGCATATACATGTATGTAAGCATATATGCATACATGCATTCACATTTACATTTTACATGCAGGCATTAGATACACATATTACCCACATATCTATACACTCATACTGTATGAACGCACACGCACCCATACACACAAGCTAACAAACAAGTAAATAAACACACGCACGTATTAAAAACAAACAAACGCACACACATAGAGACACACAAACAGAAAACAAGCAAACACACCCACACCTACACACACTCATACACCCACCCACCCCCTACCTACCCCCCTCCCCCACACCTCCCACCCACCCCCTCCCCCACCAACCCATCCACCCCCCTTTACCTACCCCCACATCCCTACCCCCCCCACTCCCCCTACCTACCCCCCCACCACCACCTACCTACCCACCCCCCCTTCCATCCCCCCCCCCCCACCATCCCCCCATCCACCCCCTACCTACCCCTCCCTCCACTTACCCCACCCCACCATCCACACCTCCCCCCACCCCCACCCCCACCCACACCCACACGCCCAGCAACCACTAGCAAAGGAGCCGCACCGACCCAGAGCCTACACTAAATTACATGATTAGTGAGAAGGTCATTTGGGACAAAATGGAGGTCGGGACAAAATTATCCAGAAATTGATTGGCTCCGAGAATGAGGGCGGGGAAGGGCGGAGGGTGACAGAGTATGAGGGCTGTGAGGGCGGGAGGGTATGAGGGTTATGAGGACGGAAAAGTGTGAGGATTATGAGGACGGAAAAGTGTAAGGATTATAAGGACGGAAGGGTATGAGGTCTATGAGGATGGAAGGGTATGAGGGCGGAAGGGTATGAGGATTGTGAGGACGGGGGGTATGAGGATTATGAGGGCGAGGAAGGGCAGAGGGTGACAGAGTATGAGGGCTGTGAGGGCGAGAGGGTATTAGTCTTATAAGGACGGAAAAGTGTGAGGATTATGAGGAAGGAAGGATTTTGAGGGTTATGATGACAGAAAAGTATGAGGTTTATGAGGACTGAAGGGTTTTGAGGGCTATGAGGGCGAAAAGGTATGAGGTTTATGAGGACAGGAGGGGTTTTGAGAGCGGAAGGGTATGCGGATGAGTGAGAGAGTTGGGTATGAGAGGATAAGGATTATGAAGATTATGAGGACGTCAAAGTATGAGGATGTGTGAAGGAGTGGATGAGAATATGAGGACAAGTTAGCTTGATAATATGAGGATAAGCGAAGTAAAGGACAGGCATGAGTGTATGAATGTATGATTGTAAATGCGTATGAGAGTATGAGAACATGAGTTTATGAGAGTATGAGAGGCGGAAGGCAAAGGACAGGAGTACATGAATGTGTGAAGATGAGTGATTATGAGAACTCGAGGATAAGTGCATGAGAGCATTAAGTGTGTGTGTGTGTGGAGGGGGGTGAATGGCATGGATTCTGAAGGAAAAAAGGACATTATAAAGATAATGATAGTAATTATGAAAAGGATAATAATTACTGTTATTATCATTATTATCCTTATTACCATGTTTGTTATCATTGTTATCATCATCAACAACATTATCATCATATCACCAAAATCATCATTATCATTATTATCATCATAATCATTATCATAATGATCATCATCATCATTAATGTTATTACTATCATTATGATTATCATTATCATTGTCATTATCATTACCAATATTACCATTGGTATCCTTAGCAGTAGTAGTATCATTTCTATCTTTATTGTTATCATCGTTATCATCATCATCATCATCATTATCACGAACAAAAGCACTTCAAGAGAATACAACCACACGATTACCCACACGAGAGAGACACTACGAAAGGGGGGAGAGCGAAAGGACGCAATAAAAGAGAATGAGAGTAGAGACATGAGGAGCGGAGGGTCAAAGGGTGACGTGTCGATGAAGTGAGTCAAGGGAAACCGGCATTGCCCAAGTGACAGATCCACAGAGGGGTCAAGTTCGTCGAGACATGATTCACTTCTGCTTGATGCGTGACTGATAAGATCTAGATTATCTTGGAGTGTATCTGTCATTATTAGTAATACGTTTATTATCATGATTGGTGTTGATTTATTGCAAATGTTGCTTGTTTCTTGCTTGTTAGATTCATTATCATTGTCATTTGTATTGTTTCATCATCATGATTGATATTTTCGTTAATATTATTATCGTTAATGATCTTAGTGATAATAACTATGATAATGATCATAATTGTAATGCTAATAGTAACAATGCTAATAATGATGGTGATAATGATAATAACTTTAGTAATGATAATAATAGTAATAACAATGCTAATAATGATGGTGATAATGATAATAACTTTAGTAATGATAATAATAGTAATAATGGTGATAATGATAATAATAAATTTTGTAATGATAATGATAATGATGATAATGAAAATCATAATGATTATGAAAATAATAATGACAATAATGATGATAATAATGATGATAAGGATGAAAATGATGATAATGGCAATAATGAATTAACATGAGAAAGACAAAGACGCCAAAATTGACGAAAAACGATAGACAAGAGACAACTGGGAATAAAACGTGTATGGAGAAAATAACAATAATAATAATAATAATAAAAAATAAGTTATGTTGTCTTTAAAATGTACGATATGACGCGCATTTTGGACCAACCCCGTACAAAGGACACTCCGGTATAATGGGGTGTGTGGTGTACTTAACCTCCCGGACCCATTCACAACACGACATGTACTACGTCTACTCTCTAAAATGTGCTATAAATAACTCCCGATCGATGCTTGCTTCCGCATCCGATCCAGGAACGCACCCCCCCCCCCCGACTCTCCCCTTACCCGCCACACACACCCTATCCTCTTACGCCCCCCTCCCTCTCTCCTTACCCCGCCTCCCTCTCCCTTACCCCTCCCTCTCTCCCTTACCCCCCTCCCTCTCCCTTACCCCCCCGTATCCTCTTACACTCCCCACCCACCCCTGGCCCACCTCTCCCTTGTCCCCCTACCTCCCCCCCCTCCAGCCCACCTGTCCTCCTCTCCCTTGTCCCCCTACCCCCCTCCTCCTCCTCCCCCTTGACCTCCCCCGAAAGAAAAGGTCAACCCACAAAGAGCAAACAAAGCTCGCTCCTCCCTCTCAACAAACACAAACAAAGAACCTTACCCTAACCTCCTGCACCTCACTAACAAAAGACCAACGTGAACAAAAACGGCGCAAGCAAGACACAAAGCACAAACAAACAGACAGGTGCAAACAAGACAAACAACGCAAACCAACAAACACTGCAAACATGACAAACAAATCAAACGAGACACAGCTTAAACAAGACAAACAACGCAAACAAAACAAAACAAAACAAAAACACATAGCTTAAACAAGACAAGCAACGCAAGCAAGAAAAACAGCTTAAACAAGAAAAAAAACATAAACAAATCAAACAACTCACACAAAAACCAACGCAAACAAGATAAACACTGCAAACAAAACAAACAACTCAAACAAGACACAGTTTAAACAAGACAGTTTAAACAAAACAACCAACTCAAACAAAACAGCCAACTCCAAACAAACAGCTTCCTCTCAAACAAAACAAACAGCTTCCCCTCTCAAACAAACACTGCAAACAAGACACAGCTTAAACAACACAAACAAAACAACCAACTCAAACAAAACAAACAGCTTCCCATCTCACACAGCTTAAACAAGACAAACAAGACAGCCAACACAAACAGCGCAAACAAAACAAACAACTCAAACAAAACAACCAACGCAAACAAGACAAACAGCGCAAGCAAGTACACCCTGCGCCGCCCTCCGCCCTCCCCTCTAGTGGCTTAAATTGATACTAGTAGCAACACGTTAGCCTGGGAGCTCTGAGGCCCGGCTGGATTGGTGCGGTCACCCCCTTGGCCTCGCTCGCTCCCCGTCTCCCTTTTTCTCCCTCTTTCGCTCTTACTCCCTCGTTCCTTTGTTCTTTTTCGCTTTTTCCTTCTTTCGGTGTCTCTTTCTCGGTCTTGAGCTCTGCTTTTCTCGATCTTTCGCTCTTATTTTCTCCCTCGCTTCCTCTTTCGCTCTCCCTTTCTCGTTCTTTCGCTCTCCCTTTCTCGTTCTTTCGCTCTGCTTTTCTCGTTCTTTCGCTCTTCCTTTCTCGCTCTTTAGCTCTCCCTCTCTCGCTCTTTAGCTCTCCCTTTCTCCCTCTTTCGCTCTTGCTCACTCGCTCTTTCGCTCTCCCTTTCTCCCTCTTTCGCTCTTGCTCACTCACTCTTTCTTTCTCCCTTTCTCCCTCTTTCGCTCTCCCTTTCTCGCTCTTTCGCTCTCCTTTCTCCCTCTTTCGTTTTTACTCCTTCACTTTCCTTTCTGCCTCTTTCTTTCTCCCTTTCTCCCTCTTTCGCTCTCCCTTTCTCCCTCTTTCGTTTTTACTCCTTCACTTTCCCTTTCTGCCTCTTTCGCTCTTCCTTCCTCCCTCCTTCCCTCTCCCTTTCTCCCTCTTTCACTCTTATTCACTCGCTCCCTGTCTCCCTTTCTTCTTTTACTATGGCTCCCCCAGTCTCCCTTTTCTCCCTCTTTCATTCTTGCTCTCTCACTTTCCGTTACTCCCTCTTTCGCTCATACCCCCTCGCTTCCTCACTCTCCTTCTCCTTCCTTATTCTCTTTTTCTCTCTTGCTCCCTCACTTTCTCCTTGCGTTGCATTAATTATTACTCTCTCTCTTTCCTTTCTCCATTCGGTTCTCTTCTTAATTGTTTACCCAACCTCTCTCTTCCTCCCTTTCTTTCTCTCTAGCTCCCTCTTTCCTTCCTCTTCCCTCTTCCCTATGTCCTTTCGTCTTCTCTTGCTCTCTCACTCCCTTTCTTCGTCTCTCCTGTTCTCTCTCTCTCTCTCTCTCTCTCTCTCTCTTCTTCTCTCTCTCTCTCTCTCTCTCTTCTCCTCTTCCTTCTCCTTCTCCTTCTCCTCCTCCTCCCACTTCCACCTCCACCTCCCCCTTCCTCCTCCTCCACCTCCCCCCTCTCCCCTCTACTCCCCCTCCTCCACTCCACCTCCCCTCCACCTCCACCTCTACCATCCACCTCCATCTCCCCTCCTCCTCCACCTCCCTCCCCTCCCCTCCTCCTCCACCTCCACCTCCACCTCCACCTCCACCTCCACCTCCACCTCCACCTCCTCCTCCTCTCCTCCTCCTCCTCTCTCCTCTCCTCACCTCCTCCTCCACCTCCTCCCCTCCTCCTCCTCCACCTCCACCTCCACCTCCACCTCCACCTCCACCTCCACCTCCACCTCCTCCACCCTCCACCTCCACCTCCACCTCCACCTCCACCTCCTCCCCTCCACCTCCCTCCACTCCTCTCCATCCTCCTCCTCCACCTCCCATCCTCCTCCTCCTCTCACCTCCTCGCTTTCCTTTGTTCCAGAGGCCACGCAACAGGCGAGAGGGGTAGGGGGAAGGGCGAAGAGGAGGAGGAGGAGGAGAGGAGAGGGGGAGGAGGGAAATGGGACAGGGAGAGGGGAAGGCAAGGAGAACAGGAGTGAGGGGAGGGAAGGAAAGCAGGGAGAGGGGGAGGGAAGAGGGGGAGGGAGAGTGGTGAAGAGACGGGGAACAGGGAGTGGGGAGGGGGAAAAGGAGAGAGGTAGAGTGGGGAATGGAGAGAGGGAGTGAGGGAGAGGGGGACAAAGGAGCGAGGGGAGGGGAGAGAGGGAGAGAGGAACAGGGATAGGGGGGAGGGAGAGGGGAAGGGAGAGGGGAGAAGGGAACAGGGATAGGGGGGAGAGGGAGAGAGGGAGAGGGGAAGGGAGAGAGGGAGAGAGGGGACAGGGACCAGGAGAGGAGGCGGATTGGTCGGAAAGCGTTGAATTGAGAGAAAGGCGGTGAGCGGCGAGGGGAAGGAGGGGTGAGGGGAAAAGAAAGCGTGTAGATCTGATGACTTACGGAGCGGGAAATGAAAAGGAAGGATAAAGAGCGAGAGACATAGATAGAGAGAGAGAGGGGAAGTAGAGAGAGAGAGAGAGAGAAGAGAGAGAGAGAGAGAGAGAGAGAGAGAGAGAGAGAGAGAGAGAGAGAGGAGAGAGAGAGAGAGAGAGAGAGAGAGAGAGAGAGGAGAGGAGGGAGGAGGGAGAGGGAGAGAGAAAGAGAGAGAGAGTGAGAGAAAGAGACAGAGAGAGAAGGAGAGAAAGAGAAAGAATAGACAGAGGTAGAGAAAGATAGATAGACAGAGATAGAGAGAGGAAGAGAGAGAGAGAGATAAAGAAAGAGAGAGAGAGATAAAGAAAGAGAGAGAGAAAGAAGTAAACAGAGAAAGAGAAAAAGAAAGAGAGAGAGAGAGAGGCATGAAACGAGGACCGGAATTTAGCCAGTATGTTCTGGAATCTCCGCCGGAAGCGAAATCATGGCACAGGAGAACTAATGAAACGAGGAAGAAGACGAATGAAAGAGAGAGAGAGAATGCGAAAGAATGCGAAGAAAGGAGGAACGAGAATGACAGGGAGGTAAGAGGCAATGCGCAATAACATTGACAAGAAGAGAGCGTGAGATAGGATAAAACGGATAAAAAGAAAGAGTGATAAACGACCGTGGAAAGAGAGAACGTAGAAAGACGCGGTTGAAACGAAGGAGAAAAAACGAGAGAGAGAGAGAGGATGAAAGGAGGGGAGAGGAGAGGGAAGAAGGATAGTAAACAGGGAGGAAATGAGAAGAAAAGAAGAGGGGGAGACGAGCAAGAGAGAAGAAGAAGAAGAAGAAGAAGAGAGAGAGAGAGAGAGAGAGTCAAGGGAAGAGAGACAGGAGGGCGTGGCTGTCACGTGACCCAGCGCGTTGCCAAATGCCTCCACCCGAAAGGATTTTGGGGGAAAGTGGTCGGCACCGAGACCCAGGAGCTCTGTTTACATCCTGGTACTTGAAGTGGCACTCTACCCACCACCTCCACCTGACCTGCTGGGCACTCTTCATCTACCTGGGCACCTTGTCGGGACGCACTTTACATTAAAGAAAAAAACTCTACCTGTTTTATCTTTTGTTTTATTTCTTCCCGACGGCCGCCCACCCGCTCGTCAGCCACTTTATCTACGCTTCTCGCCTCTCTTACTCTGACCTCCTCTCTCCTCCATCGCTATCTCTCCCTTCCTCGGCCTCGCTACTCTACCTGGCCTTCCTAATAGTCTACCTACGAGTAATCCACTTGGCAGCTTACCTTTACCTAGGCATTTATAGCCCTCGTAACGCTTAACGCTGAGTATATACACGCATAGATCTACTCATTTGTTTTTTTGTTTGTTTCTTTTTCTCTTTTTCGTTTTTTTTTTCCTTATATTTGTTTCTTTCTTGTTTACTATTTTATGTTTATTTTTCTTCTTTCTATTCTCTCTCTATCTTATTTCCTTCTCTTACTCCCTTCTTCTCTTTCGTTTTCTCTCTCTTTCTCCTTTTATACTTTCTCTAATTCTCCCTTCCCTTTCTATTCACCTTATCCTTCGTTCCATTCTCCCCATATCCCTTTTTTCTCTCCACCTTTCTCTCTCCTTCTTCATTCTACCATCCTCTTCCTTCCCTCTCATCAACCTCTTTCACCCATTCCCCTTCCTTCTCCCCCCTCTATCTTCCCCTATCCTCCTCTCCTTTCTTCCTTTAACCCTTCCCCCTTCCCCCCCTCTCTTCCTTTCCTCCTTTCCCTCTATTCCTTCCTCTCTCCCTATCCTTCATTCCTCTCTCTTCCCCTCTTCCCCTTCCTCCCTTCTCTCTAAATCCTTCATTCCCCCCATCCTCCTCTTTCCCCACTCCCCTCTCTCCCCTATCCCCATATTCCACTTATTCCTCATTCACCTTTCCCTTCTGTCCTCTCTTTTCCTCTTCCCTCATTTCCCTTTCCCCCATAATTATGTTCCCTTCTTACCCTATCCTTATGTTCCCCCCTTTTCCCTTCTCTCCCTTTCCCCTCTTCTTCCCTTCCCCTATCTCTCCTCACTGCACTTGCCCTCTCTCCATTTCCCCTCTTTCCCCTATCCCTATAATCCCCATTCCCTCTGTCCCCTTCCCTTCTCTCCCCACCACACTTGCCCTCACTCCCCCTATCCTATATTCCCCTCTCTACCTGTCCCTCTTTCCTCTATTCTATATTCCCCTCATTCCTTCCCCTTTCCCTATTCCTATATTCCCTTCTCTCCCTTTCCCCTATTCCTATATTCCCCTCTTCCCTTCCCCCTCTCCCCTATCCCTATATTCCCCTCATTCCCTTTCCCCCCCTTTCCCCTATTCCTATATTCCCCTCATTCCTTTCCCCCCTTTCCCCTATTCCCCCCTCATTCACTTTCCCCTCTTTCCCTATCCCTATATTCCCTCATTCCCTCTCTCCCTTTCCCCTATTCCTATTCCCCTCATTTCCCTATTCCCTCTCTATCTCCCCTATTCCTATATTCCCTCATTCCCTTCCCCTCTTTCCCCTATCCCTATATTCCCTATTCCCCTCTCTCCCCTATCCTATATTCCCCTCTCTCCCCTATCCCTATATCCCCTCTCCCCACTGCACTTGCCCTCCTCACCACTTAGGGCAATTATGGCGTGGAAGAGCAGAGCCAGACAGCAATGGCCGCGCTCTAGAGACCCCTATTATCGCCGTCTTTGTTACATCTTTAAGTTCCTTCTAACCGAGGTCCTGTATTGCCTTGGGGGTGGGGGGTGGGTGGGAAAGGGGGAGGGAAGGGGGAGGCAAGGGAGGGTGGAGGGGAGGGGAGGGGAGGGGAGGGGGGAGGAGGGGGAGGGTAGGAGGAGGAGAGGGAGGGGGGAGGGAGGTAGGTGGAGAGGAGGGGTGGTAGGAAGGAGGGGAGGAGGGAGGGGGAGGAAGAGAGGCGGGGAGGGAGGAGGAGAGGAGAGGAGAGTTCCCTCTAACCGAGGTCCTGTATTGCCTTGGGGTGGAGGTGGGGGGGAGGGAGGGAGGGAGGAGAGAGAGGAGGGGGGTGGGGGAGAGGGGAGGGTAGGAGGGAGGAGAGGGAGGGTAGGAGGGATGGAGGGAGGAGGGAGGAGGAGAAGAGGGAGGGAGGGAGAGAAGGGGAGGTTAGGATATTGGGAGGGAGGGTGAGGGAAAGGGGAGGAGGGTTAGGGAAAGAAAGGGGGAGGGGTAGGGTAGGGGAGGAGAGGGTGAGGGTGAGAGAAGGGAGGGTGAGGAGAGAGAGAGGGAGGGTGAAGGTGGGAGGGCGTGCGGCTAAGATTAAGAAAGGGATAGGATGAAGATTGGAGGGAGGAGGAGAGGGATTGGAGAAGAAGAGGGGGGGGGGAGTCGGATAGGAAAAGAAGGGAGGTAGGGAGTGGGAGAGAATAGGAGAAAGAGGGAGACAGAGTGAAACAAGGGAGGCTGAACGATAAAAAAATAGAAAGAGAGTGAAACAAGGGAGGCTGAACGATAAAAAAGATAGAAAGAGAAATAGAAAGAGAGGAAGAGAAAGAAAAGCAGAAAGCTAAACAAACAAATAGATAGAGATAGACAGAGAGAGAGAGAAAGAAAGAGAAAGAGAGAAAGAGAAAAAGAAAGAGAGAGAAAAAAAAGAAGAGAGAAAGAAAGAAAGAGAAAGAGAGAAAGAGAAAACGAAAAAGCTATCAACTCCTTTCCTCCAAAAAAAAGTAACCCGTCCCTAACCTTTTTCCCCTCAACTCTTTTTCCCCCCAAAACCCTTTTAAATAACCTCACCCGCACCTTCCAGAAGCAGTCACAGGCAGACACAGCAAGCACAGACACAGAAGACACAGACAAACGGTCGCAGAAGTCCTCAGAGAATGACACTCCGAGGAAATGTCTGGAAAGTCTGCTGGTGAAGTCATGCATATTCCTTTTCCTGTTGAGCGAAGCATGCGCGAAATATCTGTTTAATTGATTCGTCTATTTATGTTTGTATTTATGTATTTCTATTCGTTTTTTCTTTTTCTTTGTTATCTTTTTTCTCGTTTTTTTTTCTATTATTTTTCAATTTCTTTCTTTTCTTTTCTTTCCTTCTTTTTTCTTTTTCTTTTCTCCTTTTTTCTATCATTATTCATTTGTGGATTTCCTTACGATCTAATTTCCATATGATACCAGAATAATAACACGAACAAATTAACAACAATAACAACAACAACAACAACAAAAAGATGTAATTACTTTAAACAAAGACAAAAACAACAACAACAAAAAGTGTATCAACAAATGAAAATGTAAACAAGATGTAAATGTAATTACCGTAAAAAAAACAAAAATCTCTCATGATAATAAATAAGTCTCTAATATGAAATTACGGTCGAGATGCAGCCATAGACACAGAAACAAATATAGAAACAAACAGAAACAGATACAGAAACAAATAAGAAACAAATATAGAAACAAATATAGAAACAAACAGAAATATGAGAAACAAATACAGAAAACAATAGAGAAATGAATAGAGAAACAAATACAGAAACAAAAAAAAAACAAATAAGAAAAAAATACATAAATAAAACTCAGAAACAAATACAAAGACATATAGAAACAAATAAGAAATACAGAAATAAACACAGAAACAAATACAGAAACAAATACAAAAACAAATACAAAACAAAGACAGGAACAAATACGAAACAAATACAGGCGCAAGAACGGCCAGAATCATCCCACTGTAATTGTTTAAGACAAAAACCACGTCGGGGACCAATAGCCGTCCTCTCCCACCCCCTCCCCTCCCTTCCCCGGTCTTTTCTCCTCCCCCCCCTTCCTCCCCGACCCCCCCCCCCCTCCTCCTCCTCTATTCACCCCCCTCTGATTCTCTTCTCTCCTTACATCCTCCTCTTCCTCCTCCTCCTCCTTCAACCCCTTCCCCTTGGGTCTCTTCCTGCCCCTGTCTCCCCTCCCAACCCAACCGCCTACCATCTTCACTATCTTACCCCCCTCCGGCCCCCGTCTCCTCCTTCCACCCCCCCACCCACACATCGTCACATCCTCCCGCCCCCGTCTCCCCCTTCCGCCTTCGGTCTTCGCTAGACTCCTTCCCCGCCCCCTCCCACCTTCTCCCCCCACCCCCCGCCCTCGGTCCTGGACTCTAAGCTTTAGTTCTTACTGGCGGTACTCTTCGCTTTGCCTTCCCCTCTTCCTCTCTCCTCTCTCTCTCTTTCCTTCTCCCCTCTCCCCCTTTCCTCTCTCTCTCTCTCTCTCCTTCTTCCTCACTTCCCCCTCTCCCTCTTTTCCTCTCTCTCTCTTTCCCCTCATTCTCTTGTTTCTTTCTGCATTCCTTCTTGTCGAGTTTTGTTATCGTTGTCTTTCTATTATGTCATTCATCTTTCTTTTCCTTGTTGATTGTAAATTTTCCTTTTGGTCTTCAATCTTTCTGTTTTTATATCTTCCTTTCGTTCCTCTTCTCTCCTCCTCCTCTCCACCCCCCTTCTATCCTCCTATCCTCATCTCTCATTTCCCCTTTTATCCGCATCTCTCCTCCCCCCTCCTCTTC
>NW_020868869.1:251070-258570 GCF_003789085.1 Penaeus vannamei
TTCTCCCTCTCTTCGCCCTCGCCTTCTCTTACCTTCGCTTCTCGCGAGGACCGATCTCACCTCACCCTACCTCACCCTCACCCTCAACTCACCTCACCCTCACCCTCACCCTCACCTCTCACCACTACCCTCACACCTCAACACCTCACCCCCTCCCCTCACTCCTCACTCCTCACTCCTCACCCTCACCCTCAACCCTCACCTACCCTCACCCTTCACCCTCACCCTCACCCTCACACTCAACCCTCACCTCACCTCTCACCCTCACCCTCACCCTCACCCTCACCCTCAACCTCACCCTCACCTCACCACTCACCCTCTACCCTCACCCTCACCCTCACCCTCACCCTAACCCTCACGGCTCACCCTCACCCTCTACCCTCACCCTCAACCCCTCACCTCACCCTCACCCTCACCCTTCACCTCACCCTCACCACTCACCCTCAACCTCCCCTCACCCTCAAACACCTCAACCTCTCACCCTCTTACCCTCTCACCCTCACCCTGCACCCTCACTCACTGCACCCTCACCCTCACCCTCAACCCCGTCCCTCTCCCTCTCCCTCTCCCTCTCAACCTTCTCCCTCCTCGCCTCTCACCTCTCCCTCCTCCCTCTCCCTCTCCCTCTTCTCTTTCTCTCTCTGTTCATTTTCTCCCCCTGAGTACTCCACTATCTCACAAGTACGAGGATCTCCGGACATCTGGCTCTCCCTGTTGCCAAGGCGAGGAGACAACGTTAAGATACACAGTTAGGTTTTGAAGGTCTTTTGAAAAGGGTATTTTGTCTCCTCACTTTTTTTTATTTATTTTTTTCTAAAGCTTAATTCCGTACTTTTTGTTTCTCTTGCGACGCGTCTCTCTCCTGTTCAGAGGATTATTCTTCTTGGAAAACAAAGGAAAAGGAATGAATGAAGAGATGGGTTAAGTAAATGGGTGATAATTGGATCAATTAGAAGATAAACAAATAAATATATGAATAGATAAATAAATGGATAGATACATAAACAATAACGACATAAGTGAAAAAATAGACAGATAGATAGATAGATAAATGAAGAATTAATTAGAGAAGTTAATGAGCCATCATTTCCTTTTTCCTATTTATAGAACAATTTTAGACGTCTATCTGAGACTATTATCTTTGAGGAGCTGATTTTTGTTTAATCTATATCTCGGAGAAAAGAAGGTTTATCTCTGATCAGTCTATTCACAAAAGGAATGTAGCCAAGTTCATATTTTTTCAGATAACAGTCTCACTCTTTCTGCCTTATTCTCTTTCAATTTCTGGCTTTCTCTCTCTTATTATCACTGTCTCTGTCTACCCCATTCTGTCCCTCCCCGTCTTTCTCTCTCTATCACTGTTTCTCTCTACCCCATTCTGTCCTCCCCTGGCTTTCTCTCTCTATTATCACTGTCTCTTCTCTTCCATTTCTGTCCCTGCCCCGTCTTTCTCTATCTATTATCATGTCTCACTCTACCCATTCTGTCCCTCCCCGTCTTTCTCTCTCTTATTATCACTGTCTCTCTCTACCCCATTCTGTCCCTCCCCGTCTTTCTCTTCTTTATTTATCACTGTCTCTCTCTCCCATTCTGTCCCTCCCCGTCTTTCTCTGTCTTATTATCACTGTCTCTCTCTACCCCATTCTGTCCCTCCCCGTCTTTCTCTCTCTTATTATCACTGTCTCTCTCTACCCCATTCTGTCCCTCCCGTCTTTCTCTCTCTTATTATCACTGTCTCTGTCTCCACCCATTTCTGTTCCCTCCCCCGTCTTTCTCCGTCTTATTATCACTGTTTCTCTCTACCCCATTCTGTCCCTCCCCGTCTTTCTCTCTCTTATTATCACTGTCTCTCTCTACCCCATTCTGTCCCTCCCCCTCTTTCTCTCTCTTATTATCACTGTCTCTCTCTACCCCATTCTGTCCCTCCCCGTCCCTGTCCACCTCTCCTACCCTATCACATACCCCATTTCTGTCCTTCCCCTGTCCTCCTCGCCTCTGTCCCTCCCCCTGTCTTTCTCTCCCTTGTTTTACCGTGACATTCTTTGGATAGTTTCTTGACCAGAGTACATGGCAGCTTATGTAAACACACTTGAGATTCTTCTACACATTTTCTTAGGAAATCTTTTGTCACACCATCTTGGGAATCTTTTTATGGTAGTTTCTCTGTATTCTCTTGACGGCTTCCTGTCAGGTTCCCAAAGACGGCTTATTGACTCCATTCCCTTGACAGCTTTTGAGAGTATATTCCCTTTTGAGAGTTAGCTGACCAGCTTATGGTCTTCCCTCTATTATAAACACTTAACTCACTCTTGGTTTCTTTTCAACCGCGTCCTGTGACTGTCATCCCTCTGACAGCTTCTTGACAGGAGTCTCGTAACCCCCCACCCATCACCACCCTCCCTTGACAGAGTCTCTGCCACAATCTCTCGCCATCGCACCCGACTGACCCCAAGGACCCCGCCACTTCCCTTAACACCCCGAGGGACTGTCCTCTTAACAGCCCCGCGACCGGAGCTCCTGAAGACGACATCGAAAACGTGCCTCGGCCGACCTCCCGTTCCCATACGTTTTCGGCGACGCAGCCACACACACGCGGGGAGAGACGCACGCACACTGACACAACCACGCACATACAGAGGCATATATTGGACACAGGACGTACAGACACAACCACAACCAAACACACATCGAGACGCATACCACCATACACCAAGCACAGACATATAGATCAACCAACCACACGAGAAGACACACACACACACACACACACCACACACACAACACACACACACACACACACAGCACACACGCATATATATATTCCTTATTCTTCAAGATCTTTGTTACACTTTTGCACTTCTCTTGATTGCAGGAAAATTGTTTCCTTTTTTACTTTTTTTTTTTTGTAAGATTCTTTCACGAGCTTCCGATAATTTTTCTTTTTCCTCTCCATTCATCATTTACTTCACGTGTCTTTTTGGTCTTCATTTTTGTTATACTCTACTTTTATCGGTGTTTCATTTATATATTTTCTTATTATCTCTCTATAAACAAAAAACTACAGAAAGAGAAAGGGGAGAGAGAGAGAGAGAGAGAGAGAGAAAGAGAAAGAGAAAGAGAGAAAGAGAAAGAGAGAGAGAAGAGAGAGAGAGAGAGAGAGAGAGAGAGGAGAGGAGAGAAGAGGAGAGAGAGGAGAGGAGAGAGAGAGAAAGAGAAAGGAGAGAGAAAGAGAAGAGAAGAGAAAGAGAGAGAGACGAAAGAGAAAGAGAAAGAGAAAGGAGAGAGGAGGAGAGAGGAGAGAGAGAGAGAGAGAGAGAGAGAGAAGCAGGAGAGACGAGGAAGAGAGAGAGAGAGAGAGAGAGAGAGGAGAGAGAGGAGAGAGAGAGAGAGGAGGGGGGGAGGAGGGGAGAGGAGGAAGAGAGAGAGAGAGAGAGAGAGGAGAGAGAGAGAGAGAGAGAGAGAGAGAGAGAGAGAGAGAGAGAGAGAGAGAGAGAGAGAGAGACGAGAGAGAGACAGAGACACAGAACAAGACAGAGGAGACAGAGACAGAGACAGAGACAGAGACAGAGACGAGAACAGAGACAGAGACAGAGACAAAGATAAAGAGATACAAAGTAATAAACACTAAGAAAAAAGAAACTCAAAATCGACAAATAGAGAAACTAACCGTCCTTAGAAATACACAATTAAAGACGTCAGAACTTCAAACAACAACAACAAAAAAACAAGAAAAAAAAAACACAAGCAAACAACAAAACCACCACCACCAATAACAACAAAAATCCTATAGGCCTATCCTCAAAAAAAAAAAAAAAGAAAAAACCCAAACTCCACGTAATCTTGCAAGTCATTGTCTCGTTCCTTTCAAGATCACAGCTGTAATTACTGCCGTTGACATTCCTGTTGCAGCTGTTGTTGCAGATATTAAATCCCCAGCCTTTGTTTCCTCGCTGTGTCCTTGTTCCGTGTCGATGGAAGGAGAACTGATGGTACTTCGTGTACGTGAGAGGAAGAAGAGGAGAGAAAGAGAGGGGGGATGAGAGAGAGGGGAAGGGAGAAGTTTAAAGAGAGAGAGAGAGAGAGAGTGAGGGAATGAGAGAGAGTGGAAGGGAGAAGGAGTAAAGAGAGGGAGGGAGGGAGGGAGGGAGGGAGAGAGAGAGAGAGAGAGGAGAGAGAAGAGAGGAGAGAGAAGAGAGAGAGAGAGGAAGAGAGAGAGAGAAGAGAGAGAGAGAGAGAGAGAGAGGAGAGAGAAGAGAGAAGAGGGAGTGAGAAAGAGAGGGGGGATGGGGAAGAGAAGAGAGAGGGGGATGAGAAGGGGAAGGGATTGTTAAAAGAGAGAGAGGAGAGAGAGGAGAGTGAGGGAATGAGAGACAGAGAGAACGAGAGAGAAAGATGAAGGGAGGAGAGAAGAAGGGGGGGGGATGAAGAGAGGGGAAGGGAGGGGAGGAAAGAGAGGGAAGGGAGAAGGAAGAGAGAGAGAGAGAAGGGGATGAGAGGGGAGAAGAAAAAGAATGAGAGAGAGGGAAGAGAGAGAGGGAGAGAGAGAGAAGAAGAAGAAGAGAGAGAGAGTGAAGAGGATAGAGAGAGACGGGGGGAAGGGAGAAGGAGAGAGGAGGGAGGAGAGTAAAGAGAAGAGGATGAAGACAGAGAGATGAGGGGAAGAATGAGGGAAAGAAGGAAAGATGAGAGGGAAGCAGATGCAGAGAGAGAGAGAAGAGGGAAGAGAGAGAGAGGAGAGAGAGAGAGAGAGAAGAGAGAGAGAGAGAGAAGAAGAGAGAGAGAGAGAGGAGAAGAGAGAAGAAGAGAGAGAAGAAGAGGAAAGGGAGAGAGAAAGAGAAGAAGAGAGAGAAAGAGAGAGAGGGAGAAGAGAGAGAGAAGAGAAGAGAGAGAGAGAGAGAAAGAGGAGAGAGGAGAGAGAAGAAGGAGAGAGAAAAGAGAGAGAAGAGAGAGAGAAGAGAAGAGAGGAGAGAGAGAGAGAGAGAGATGAGAGATAGTGAAGACTATATGTGGGTACATATGTTTTGGCGAGTATATCTGATGTGTACGCATTTATGTGCATAATGTATATGCGATATGTGCATGTTCGCAAGCCAATACTAATCTTTGTCAGCCGGTTTGTTAAAATTGTGCAGGTCCGACCCATGAATTTCCATAATACAGATGCAGAAATAAAAGCATATCTGTCTATATATCTGATAGATATACATTTAATCATCTATGTGCCGGGTTGATATGCAAGTCGACTATATATGCATGTACTTCTTTATTTATGCATGTCAAGTATACGAATATTCTTTGGGTCGGGCCTCGCACAATTCTAACAAACCGGCCGTATATCTATAGTTTATTGAAAAGTTCTCTCCTGCTCTGGTCGATTCGCTACACCAACTCTTCTCCCTTTCCTTGCACATGCTCTTCACGGGAGCACATCAGCTGCTGATGAGGTTCTTTCACTTCGTCCCCCTTCACTCCCCCTCCCCACCAGAAACCCCCAACCCCAACCCCAACCCCAACCCTCACCCAACACCCACCCCAAAACCCCCCCAACCCCACCAACCCCAACCCCAACCCCACCCCCCCCACCCCCAACCCCCAACCCAACCCCAACCCCAACCCCCACCCCCACCCCAACCCAACCCCAACCCCAACCCCACCCTCACCCTCACCCTCATCCCCATCTCCCGTTCGTGTGAAAGTTACGCCCCCTACTGTATTTTCGGTATTGTAGGCGAAATTGTATTTAGCGTAGATTATTGCCTGTGTTATTAGCAAGGACCCGCTCAGCACGCGTTTTCCGTCGTAGGTTTGTTGATAAACAGTAAACAGCTGTTGTAGAAGCGAGAATTTCATAGCGTTTATTTAGGGTTTTGAAGTAAGAGCGAAAGAAGGGGATAGGGGAAGCGGTAAATGGGGTGGAAATGAGATAAGGAGATAACGACAAGGCAAGGAAATTTGGCGATGAGGTGTTTGCCTCTAAGGACAATAGGGAAAGAGTTCCATGTTTGTTTTTTTTTTTTTTTTTTTTTTTTGATGATGGGTTAGGTTTAGTTCCTCCACTGAATCATATATTTTCTTCTTTTTCTTAATTCTATAAAGTGTAACTGGAAGACCTTTAATTACAAAGGCATCAGGATATTCATACAACTGTATAAAAAATTAAATAATACAACAAAATATGTATCTTACCTTGTTTTCCAATGAAGCGGCTTATTTTCTAGTGTTACTTACCCGTCAATATACATGGACAAAAATTGCAATTACTAATGGAAATAACACCAACAAACACAATAGCAAGAATGTATCAGACTTCACCAACAACAAGAGCAAATTCATTAGGGAATAAAAAAAATATATCCCTTTACACAACAGCTGATTAAATTTCAAAAGGAAATGGGAACCACAAATACGTGTTATCTGGAAATACGTGTGAACCAGCTGTGAAAAAGTGCCAACTGCGGTCTTAAATTGTACCAGACAAAGTGCTTCACTTCACGGATGACGTTTGCGCAAAAAAGGAAATGACGTGAGTGCAAAACAGCGAGATAATGCAGAACTGGTGATAAAAGACATGATAATGTTGATAGCTCGATCAAGCAATAGAGATAAGACACGAAACGGAATTAAAGATCAAAATTGTCGACACGATCCATTTGCAGACGCACAGTCGTGTGTATCACACATACATGAAAGGGACACGTACATACACACACTCACACGCACATACATATATTCACTCAAACACACACACATACATACATTCACAGACACACACACACACACACATACATACATTACATACACACACATACACATTTAGTATATGCATACAACACACACCACACACACAACACACACACACACATTAAGAAGAAGAACCGGTACGCGAAACAACAAACAACACTAAACAAGGAAATAGAACCTACCAGCGGAAAGAAGCCGGAAAGAATAAAAGAATATCAATTTAGTGAGCGCTCGCTTGTTCATTTACCCAAACCTATATTAGGGGCCTACCTACCCTAATTGTGTAGGCCTATACCTGCACGACTTAATTAACGCGTGAGAGAAGCAATAATTACCTGTCGAAGTGCCAACTGACCTGCGACGGTGCCAAAGTCGAGCTCCGTAGCTGGTTTTAGTGCTGACCCTTACTCACACTGAGCGGGCCCACAATGACCTGCCGCCTGACTTTCTGGCAAAAGAGCTTTGCCCTACTCAAAAATATCACATTTAATTCTTATCCTCTTCCTCCATTTTCCCGTCTATTGCTCCTTCTTTTTTCCTTTATCCTTTTTAAAATTTAAGCTTACGTGCTTTTTTACTTTCTATATGAACAGCTGTTCCCCGCTCTGATTTTTCTTCGCTCGCTTTTCTTTTTCCGGTATATCTACTTCCCTCTCTCTCACTTCGCTGCTCTAATAATCGCATGTTTGCTATGCTACTATGCGCGTGTGTCGTTGCGTTCTACTTATTATATATATATATATATATATTATATATATA
>NW_020868869.1:266070-268570 GCF_003789085.1 Penaeus vannamei
AGAAAGATAGAGAGAGAGAGAGAGAGAAGAGAGAGAGAGAGAGAGAGAGAGAGAGAGAGAGAGAGAGAGAGAGAGAGAGAGAGAGAGAGAGAATTTTAAAGCATAGCTTTCAAAGATTGAAAATGTATCTTTCTGTTTACATGAATAACATAATTTTTTGCTCTTTTTTTTTCTTTTGAAGATTTTTTTTTTTTTTTTTTTTTTTTTTTTTTTTTTGCTTTTTTTTTTTTTGCACAGAATAACATCTTCCTCTAACATCTCTAGCCTCCTCCTCTCTGAGTTCGACGGACAAGATGAGCCAGTACTTACGACCAATGACGTAAGGGCGTGACGCGCTTGTTAAGGCGACGACGACGACCTCAGGGGTGGGCGCGACGTCGCTGGCAGTGAGGCGTGAGAGGACTCTGACGACCTCCGTGGTCAGTTAACAGGAACGACCCAATGCCAGTTGTGATATGTCACTGGTGTTCATTTTTTGGAATACTTAATGCAGTTGCCATAGTTTTATGACTATGGTACTATGGGGATTCAATGACAGATATCATGGAAATATGGCAGCCGTGATAAAAAGGGCAGTAAACCATGGGAATAGGGATGTTAACTGTGGTTAAGGTGTATGTACCATGGTAAATAGGTTGTCACACATTTTAAGGGGGTACTTTGGACCATGAGATTGCTGTCACCTCTCATGGTAGCTTACAAGGTGAATCGTAGTTAAATTTCGTTGTTAGGGTGGTTGAACATGACTTTAGTGGCTGTTAGCTGTAATTGTCTGTCCTTGCAGCTGCTTCTTTTTTTTTTTTTTTTTTTTTTTTGTCATGTTTGAATTCCAGCAGCGGAGCAGGGTAGGCGAATGAAGCACAGGTGTGTAAAATGTATTTCCATTTTTCTTTTTTTTTTGCGTGAGCCGAGCGTGCTAGTACTAGAGAGAGAGAGAGAGAGAGAGAGAGAGAGAGAGAGAGAGAAGAGAGAGAGAGAGGAGAGAGAGAGAGAGAGAGAGAGAGAGAGAGAGAGAGAGAGAGAGAGAGAGAGAGAGAGAGAGAGAGAGAGAGAGAGAGAATGAGAGGAGGAGAAGAAAAAGAAAAGAAAGGAGTGAGAAGAGAGAAGGAGAAGGAAGAAGAAATAGAGAAAATGCAGCAAGAAGAAAAAAAAGAGGGAGAGAAAATGAGAAAAAACAGAGAGTGAAAGACGACCGATCAATAGATAGACAGAGAGAGATAAATAGATAGAGAGAGAGTGAAAGACAGACCAATCAATAGATAGACAGACAGAGATAATAGATAGATAAAGAGAGAGAGAATACTGATAGATATAAATGTAGAAAGAGAATGATGCACTTATGCCACAGTAACACGAAAGCCAAAGATGTGTGTGTGCGTGTATGCGTCCTTGCTTCATGGGTACATATATAAGTGTCCGGTTTAGTGGGTTGTCATGGCCGTACTGGAGAGAGTAGGGCTTATTGCTTGCTTGTTTACGTGGGCGAATGCACAAAATGTAACACATAACTCTACAAAAGGAAGAAAATAAACGGTAAATAAAGAAAAAGATGTTTAAAAAGAAAAGGAACGTAAATGATGTGGAAGTTGCCATACGCATTTTGTTTGTGTTTACGGTTGATGCTACAAAACCAAGAAATAACCTGTATGCGTGAGGAGATTCTATGTACAGTACCTGTATATATATATATATATATATATATATATATATATATATATATATATATATATATATATATATATATATATATATGTGTGTGTGTGTGTGTGTGTGTGTGTGTGTGTGTGTGTGTGTGTGTGTGTGTGTGTGTGTGTATGTGTGTGTGTGTTTGTGTGTGTGTTTTTATATGTATAAATATTATTATATATGTATGTGTATATATGCATATATATTATATATATATATATATATATATATATATATATATATATATATAATATATACATATACGCATGTACATATAATGCATACATATATATGTGTGTGCATATATTATGTTACATATGTGTGTGTATACATAAATACACACACGCACACATATGTATATATATGTGTGTATGTATATTATGTATATATATATATATATATATATATATATATATATATATATATATATATATATATATATATATATATATACATATACATATGTCTGAGATTCATTTGAAGAGCTCCATGAAATGAGAAATAAAAGTAATAAACCAATAATGATAATAACAATTAAGAAGCGACAAGAGCAGCGGTCTGATGTTGCGGAGAGTCGCAGGCACTTACCATTGCCAGCATGGTACTCTGCAGCTTTGAGCATGCAATAATAAGACAACTGGTTAATAATGCAATAGAATTTCATATGTGCTCATCATATTTTTTTTCTTCTCTGGGCAAAAAATAGAAGAAAAAAACATTTACCTTGGATTATCTACAGTGATATTTAAAGATAAATGACAGGTATATTGTTAGAGTATAGTTTTATTTAGATATTGCCTAAGGTTACCTAAAA
>NW_020868869.1:273570-283570 GCF_003789085.1 Penaeus vannamei
TTTCTGTCTTTGTCTATTTACTTGTCTGTCTCTCTTTCTGTGTCTTTGTCTATTTATGTTGTTCTGTGTCTTTGTCTATTTACTTGTCTGTCTCTTTTTCTGTTTCTTTGTTGAAGTCATTTTTTGTGTTTTTGTATATGTGTCGTTAGCTGTGTCTCTGTGTGCATAAGTCTGTGATTGCGTCTTCGTTTGCGTCTTTGTTATTGTCTGTGTATCTGTTTGTGCATGTCATTGTGTCTTTGTCCATGCCATTGTTTGTGAATAATTTTTGTTTGCGTCTTCGTTTGTCTTTGTCTTTGTCCACTGTCTGTGTCTATTTTTGTTCCATGTCCTCTCCCACTCTCTGTTCATCTATCTGTCTCTCTGCCTCTCTGCTTATCTCTGCCTAGTACCTTGTATCTGACTATTCTTGTCTTTAATCATTGGATATTTTTTTTTTTTACTTTTTTTCTCCCTGATATTGCCTATTTAATATTTTGTTTGATTTTTTTTCTCTGAATCATTAATCTAATCTTCCCTGTCTCTTTTCGTGAATTTCTGTCTGTCTACCTTTTTAACCCCCTGTCTGTCTCTTCTATGTTTTTGTCTGCCTTGTCTTTCTATCTGTCTGTCTGTCTGTCTCTCTATACCTATTTATCTATGTCATTCCTTGATTCATTCACTCGTTTCACTCACCCACTCACTGTCTATCTGTCTGATTGTCTGTCTTTCTCTCTCAGATGCACTCACTCACTCACTCCATGTCCTGCTATCTGCCTCTCTCTCTCACCCCTCTATCTCTCTCCTCTTCTCCCATTCTCCTTCCTCTTATCCTTTCCGTGTCTCTATCCATCCCTACTATACCCCCCACGATCCGTAGAATTACTGCCGTTATCCTGGGCACCATCACTAATTTCCAGGACCAATTTCTCACCCCAATTTTGCCTACCATCATCAAGCCACGCCCACTGTTCTTGTATGACGTAATCTACAGATAGAATTCATGTGTGTTCGTGTGTGTGTGTGTAGTCTAGCTTTTCTTTTTACGTATAGAATGGGAATTTTGGGGTCGAAGCATGGGGACGAACACTGACATATTACACTGTGTGAAGACAGGTATACAACACATAACATGTAAGTACATATACATGTGAACATATACACGTGCATTCAGTAACATATAGACGACATGGTCACTAACAGATACTAGTGCATCCTCCATTAAACGTACACATATACACATTGTATACACACATACACACACACTCACACACATACACACACACTCACACACATACACACACACTAACACACACACATGTGTGTGTGTGTGTGTGTGTATGTATGTACATATATATGCACACGCGCGCATACACACACGCGTGCGTACATGCACACACACACACACACACACACACACACACACACACACACACACACACACACACACACCACACACACACAACACACACATACACACAAATTCACACACACACACACACACACACACAAATTCACACACACACATTCACACACACACACACACAAATTCACACACACACATTCACACACACACACACAAATTCACACACACACACACACACACACACACACACACAACATTCACACACACACACACAAATTCACACACACACATTCACACACACACACACACAAATTCACACACACACATTCACACACACACACACAAAATTCACACACACACATTCACACACGCATACACACACACGCACCCAAATATCCCCACACTCACACACATCTCCACAGACGCGAAAAAAACACACACACACAGTCATCCTTTCCAAACAAAATACAAACACAAAACAACAAACACAAAACATCCACAATCAACATACACATCACACACACCCAAACATGCAACGCAACATATCACAAACCACACCAACATACGAACACCAACATACGAACACCAACATACGAACATATCACAAACCACACCAACATACGAACACCAACATACACGCGGATGGAACAGTCTGTACAATATTAGGAACTCGAGCCTTTAATAAATCAGGAGAAACTGGAATAAGTCCTTCCTCGTGACAGATGTTCAGACTGTATGATGAAACCAACTCCTTTCTCTGTATTGAGAATGTGAAATTTACTGGCGTTCATTTATATGATGGTGATGGTGATGATGATGATGATGATGGTGATGGTGATGATGATGATGATGATAACAATGATAATAATGATGCTAATGGATATTATGATAATGATGATAATGATAGTAATGATGATAACAATGATAATGATAATGCCGAAAAAAATAATAATAATAGTAATAATGATAATGATAATAATATGATAATAATAATACTATGATAATAATAATGATATGATAATTATGATAATATGATAATAATAACAATAATAATGATAATAATAAACCATTCTGTTAACATTGACAATGATAATAATAAAAGCAGTGACTGCAATAATAAATAAAGTAGCAATAATAAATGATAAAAATAATATCGTTAATGATATTTATTATTACAATGATAATGATAATGATAAAAAACAACAACAATAAAAATAACAATAATGATAATAATGATGAAAATAGTAATGATAATAATCATTTCCCTATGATAATAATAAAGATAAAATTATTATTAATATAATAGTGATAATGATAATAAAAATGATAGTAATAATAAAAATTATAATAATAATGATACAATAATGATAATGATAATAATAATAATAATAATAATAATAATAATAATAATAATAATAATAATAATAATATAATAATAAATAATAATAATAATAATAATAATAATAATAATATAATAATAATAATAATAATGATAATAATAATAAAATAACAATGATGACGATGAAACAGTTATAACAATAATGATACAATTATGAATAATAATGATAATAATAATAATAATAATAATAATAATAATATAATAATAATAATAATAAATAATAATAATAATAATAATAAATAAATAATAATAATAATGAAATTAATAACAAAAATAATAATAATAAAAGTAATGATAAAAATAACAATAATAATAATAATGATGATGATAGTAATAATAATGATGATAATCATAATGATTATGAAAAAATATAATAATAATGATGACGATAATGATGATAGAAAATTATATGAACAAGAAGTAATAAAAAAGAAATAGAAATAGAAAATATGAAAATGAAAATGAAATAAAACGAATTGAAAATAAATAAATAAAAATGAATAAAAAAAAATGTTAACAATAACTAGAATAATGACGTAGATTATAATGATAATAAGGATCACAATAATGATAAATAATGCAATAATAACAATAATAACAAAATTAATAAAAATAACGATAACGATATTGGTATTGACAATTGTAAAGATAACGATAATGATAATGATAAATGGAATGGTGAAGAAGGTAATAATTAGGATAATAGCTGCAATGATAAGGATTGATAATGCTAATGCTAATGCTAATAATAATGATGCAAATAATGATAATAACATTAATAAAATAATAATAATAATAATAATAATAATAATGATAATAATAATAACGATGATAATAGCAATGATAATAACACGCAAAATAAAAATAACATTAATGATAATAGTAACAATCACAATCATGATAATAATGATAATAACCAACAAAACCAACAATAATAATAATAATAATGAAAATCATAATACCAACAGCAATAATAACTCAAAATTAATAACAAGGATGATAAAGTTAAGAATAATGTCAGCGATAAGGCTAATGACGATGATTATAATCCCCATCGCCATTCTCTTATCAAAATTAATATGAAGATGATAGAAAAAATGATAAACATGAAACCATAATCATAATGAACGCCAGCTTCACATTTTGAAAACAGAAACGATTCACAAACACAAAACATTTACAACAAGAACATAGCAACAAAGACAAGACACACACATCTACTTTGAAGTCCTAAAAGTAATTTTGTTATTCCTTTAACCCACCCATAGTTAAGATTAGTGATATTAGTGATTATAAAATATCAATTAATGTGATTAACCCTTACTAATAATCAGAGTTTTGATGTCATAACCATTTAACATCAAATCTACACTGACTATGTGTACTAATTCACAATTCTGATTATAGCACACTGAACACCAGAACTTGATATCCTTTACGTCGCACAAAAATATTAAATCCCACTAGCTTTGTGCGTGAAACATTTACTACACACATTTAAGTTACTGCCTACATCAAGAACACACTAACCATACCTAACCACACAAGAACTACCCGCATCTAACCCACATCGAGAACATTTTACTTGCACCTCCCAACATAAGAACACACTACCCTCCCTTACCCACATGAAAAAAACAACATAACATCCACATCGAAACCACTCTTACACCCTACCTCCCCACATCGAAAAACACTCAATCAACACTTAACCACACCTAGAACACTCAATCTACACCTACCCACATCGAGAACACTTTTTACCCCGGCCTAGACCCACAATTTCTCAACATCCACAACACTTCAACATCACACCCTCTGTATAATCACTTACCTCAAGAGCGTTCGTCCGTGAATAGGCAAAAAGAACAGGGAACAACGTATACGCAAGTGAGGTACAAATTTTATGTACAGGTGAACCGACTGTGGTTAGTGTACGCTACTTAGAGGACCTACTGTCTCGAGGAATAAGAAAGAGGAAAGACAAGGAGGAGAGGGATCAGGATTGAGGAATTTGGAATCAAGGTCTTAGGAATCAGGAATCAGGATTGAGGAATTTGGAATCAAGGTCTGTGGAATAAGGAATCCAGGTCTCTGAATCTGCTGGAATCAAGGTCGGCAAGGAATCGAGATCTTGGAAGCTGCTGGAATCAAGGTCGAAGAATAAAAGGGGGGTTCGAGATTTAGGAATCGGGATTTAGAAATCGGGAATCGGGATTTATGAATCAGGAATCGGGATTTAGGAATCAGGAAGAGTGGAAGCTTGGTCTTGGAACCCCTAGGCATTATAACGCCCTGGGAGGTATTGGAAAGGGAAAGAGATGTAAATGAAGGATAGGTGGATGAGAATGGGGAAAAGGGAGGAAAAGGGAGAAGAAGCGACCGATGGATAGGGAGAAAAAAAAAACGAAAAGGTAGTTAGGTGTATAGAGAAACAAATGGTTAGGTAAACAGAGTAGATTGATTGGTAGACAAAGAAACAGAAAAAGATAGAGATAGACAGATAGATAGGTAAGTAGATAGATAATAAAAAAGGACAGATAGACACAGAAAGAAAGGACAGATAAGCAGATAGAGAATTACCCAGGAAGATATATAAAGGGAAGAAAGAGAAAGATATATGGAGGACAGAAAGAAAGAGAGAGAGAGAGAGAGAGAGAGAGAGAGAGAGAGAGAGAGAGAGAGAGAGAGAGAGAGAGAGAGAGAGAGAGAGAGAGAGAGAGAGATTGATAAAAAAAATATCAGCAAACTGAAGTAATAGGACGCCGGGAATGCATCCGCAATAAGCCACAAGATCTAAGGGGGTGAGAACAGGTGGGAAAAGGCAAGAGCTCAGTCAGGTCCCCTCGGCAGGTGTGCATAATTAGTATACAGGTGATGGAGGGAGCGCTCGACCGCTACTGTGCAGCCTCAGGCAGTATGTACAGTGTTCACCAAAACTAACCATCAAAGTGTACAGACAGGGCATGTGGGGATGTGTTGGGCACAATCTGATGCCCATTTACACCTCCAAATGCTACCTGGAAGCTTGGTTTATGTGGAATATCAAACATATTCCATTGAATTTGAGGTATTGAAAAAAATACTTTAGTCTGTGGCTTGTGTCAAAATGAAGTTTGTGGAATTGAAAATGGAAAAAAATAATTCTGAAAGGACTTTGGCCTGATTATTATTCTTTTCATGAATGTTAAAAGAAATTAACATTTATGTGTAGTAAGGTTTCAACAAAAAAATGTGTGCCAGTGCATATTACCTTTGATGATTAGGAAAATATACAAAGAATAAATAAGGAGAGACTGATAAAAAAAAAGATGTACTAAAATACTCGCGTTACGAGTGCATAGAAAATGGACAACTGGTTTAAAGGTGCCTTGACAAACTAAAAACCTCCTATGCCTTACTTTTGGAAACCTTTGCATATTTCAACCGTTTGAGCCGCTGCCTCGCTGAAACACAGAAAGTGGGAAACATGTTAGTAAAAGGCAAGACCTTCTCTCGACACACGCAGCCTCTTCTTGTCTTGCAGGCTGCCGCGAGAGGGGGTTTACTCAGGCCCTATTGGTCAAGGGGGTGATGGTACAGATCACTTGGATGCTCGTTTGACTGTGTTCTCCTTGGCTCTCTCTCTAATTCCTTCTTTACGTGGGGTTTCGTCTTCTTTCTTTCTGTTATTTTTTTCTTTCTGTCTGCTTATATCTCACTCTCTCACTCTCTCTCTCTCTCGATTTCTTTCTGCTTTTTTTTTTCTTTCTTTCTGTCTGCTTATCTCTCTCTCTCTCTCTCTCTGCTTCTCACTCTCACTCTCACTCTCTCTCACTTCTCTCACTCTCACTCTCACTCTCACTCTCACTCTCACTCTCACTCTCACTCTCACTCTCTCTCTCACTCTCTCTCTCTCTCTCTCTCTCTCTCTCTCTCTCTCTCTCTCTCTCTCTCACTCTCACTCTCACTCTCTCTCTCTCTCTCTTCTCTCTCTCTCTCTCTCTCTCTCTCTCTCACTCTCACTCTCACTCTCACTCTCACTCTCACTCTCACTCTCACTCTCACTCTCACTCTCTCTCTCTCTCTCTCTCTCTCTCTCTCTCTCTCTCTCTCTCACTCTCACTCTCACTCTCACTCTCACTCTCACTCTCACTCTCACTTCTCTCTCTCTCTCTCTCTCTCTAACGAGGTAATCTTCATACATTGTGTAAATAAATCCGGAAAATAAGTTTCCAGACTTCCTGAACATTTACTTTTGGATGAAGTAGAGGAAGGGGAAGGGGAAAGGAGAAAGGAGGAAGGGGAAAGAAGAGAGGAGAAAAGGGGAAAGGAGAAAGGAGAAGGGGTAAGGGAAGGAGATAGTGAAGGGAAAATAGAAATGGGAAAAAAAGGCATGAAGAAGCAAAGGGGAGGGATAAGGGAAGAATAAGAAAAATAAGAAAAATAAAAATAATAAAAGGTAGAAGCATAAGAAAAAAGAAAGAAAAAAAAAAGTGAAATTGAATGAGAAGGGACAAGGAATGAGAAGATAAGTTGACACGGAGTCTGAGCGAGTGAGATGTATTATTCATCTCAAGCCTCGGTCTTAAGTACAGCATCTTACAAGGAAATGAATACTATGGTCACCGCTGCCATCCTTAATTACGGGACACGAGGTTCTGGGATCCTAATTTCGGTCTTAATAACGATTCGTTTTTTTTTCTGCGCGTGAAACGAGGTGTAAAAAAAAAATACGTGGGACTTTTTCAGATTGTTTTTTTTATTTATAAAGGACTTGTAGTTCTAATTTCTGAGTTTTTTTTTTTTTTCTTTTTCATTGTTTCTCTCGTTTGGTCTCTTTTTTCTCAGTCTCATCCTCTTTTTTTTATTTCTCTGTTGCTGTTTCTTTCTCTTTCTCTCTTTATCTCTTACCTCACTCTCGCTCTCACTCTCACTTTCACTCTCACTCTCACTCTCACTCTCTCTCTCGTTCTCTTTCTCTTTCTTTCTCCTTCACTCTTACCTTAACTCTCTCTCTCACTCCTACTCTCTCTCTCTCGCCCTCCCCTCACTCACTCCACCTCTCTCTCATTTTCACCTCTCCTCACTCTCACTCTCTCTCTCTTGCCCTCCTCTCACTCACTCCACCTCTCTCTCCCTTTCTCCATCCCTCTTTCACTCCCTTTCTCCCATCCTTTTCCTCACCTTTCTCCATTCTCCTCACCCTTTCTCCATCCCTCTCCTCACCCTTTCTCCCATCCCTCTCCTCACCCTTTCTCCCATCCCTCTCCTCACCCTTTCTCCCATCCCTCTCCTCACCCTTTCTCCCATCCCTCTCACCCTTTCTCCCATCCCTCTCCTCACCCTTTCCCCATCCCCTCTCTCCTTACCCTTTCACCATCCCTCTCCTCTCCCCCTTTCCCCATCTCCCCATCTCCTTTCCCTTCATTCCCCTCCCAACTCCGCAGTCAAAATATAATGAAGCGATGAAGTTCGGATGGAACCGTGATGGAATCTGGGAGGGAAGAGAACCAACTTCAAGGGGATGTGAGGAGGAGGAGGAGGAGAGGAGGAGGAGGAGGAGGAGGAGGAGGAGGGAAGGAGGAGGAGGAGGGGGAGGAGGGGAGGAGGAGGAGGAGGAGGAGGAAGGAGGAGGAGGAGGAGGAGGAGGAACAGGAAGAGGAGCAAAGAGGAAGAGGAATAGGAAGATAATGCATAGGGAAGGAAGAGGAGGGGATAGGGAGAGGAAGAAGAAGAAGAAGGGAAGAGAGATGAAATGGAAGAAGAATAGGAAAAAGAAGAAGATTAGGATTATGAAATGGAAGAGGAGGAAAAAGATGCAAGGAAAGGGGAGAGGGGAGGAGGGTATGGGCAGAGAAAGAGGAAAATGAAGTAGAGGAAAAAGAAGTTGAAATGAAATAGGAAGAGGTAGACGAAATAGAAAAAGGGAGAAGAAAAAGTATAAAAAAAAACTGCAGAAGCGGAGAAGGAAGGCGAGTAATAGCAATAAGAGAGGGAAGAAGATATGGACTAGGAGAAGGAGATAAAACCGAGGAGAAAGAGATAAGAACAAGGATAAGGAATAAAGAAACAAGGAAAAAGGGAAGCAGGAGGAGGAAATAGTACTATTGAGGAGGAAGAGAAGAAGGAGGAAGAGAGGAAGAGGAAGAGGAGAGCTGTTGAGAAGAGGAATAAGAAGAGGAAGAGGAGGAGGAGCGGGCTATTGAGGAGAAGAGGAAGAAGAAGGAGGAAGAGGAGGAGTAACAGCTGTTGAGGAAAAGAGGAAGAAGGAGGAGGAAGAGGAGGAGGAGCAGCTATTAAGGAGAAGAGGAAAAAAGGAGGAAGAGGAGAAGGAACAGCTGTTGAGGAGAATAGGAAGAAGGAAGAGGAAGAGGAGGAGGAGGAGCAGCTGTTGGCGAGGATGGGAATCCCTCCTGAAAGCCCGGGTCATTAAAATAGTCTGTTGCTATTGCTTTTCATCGCCTGTGTTTACTAGCCGTGAAAGCTCTGACGTCACAGGGTCTGACGTCACGGGGTCTGACGTCACAGGGAAGAAGGGGAAAATGAGGAAGTGGAGAAAGAAGGAAGAGGAGAAGAGGGGAAATCGGGGTCTGCCGTCACAGGGAGGACGGGGAAGATGAGGAAGTGGAGAAAGGAGGAAGAGGAGAAGAGGGGAAATCGCAAGAGAATGGGGGAGGGATGAGGAATGGAAGACTGTGTATGGGGAATGGAGATGATGAGGGAGAATAGGAAGGAATAGGGGAAGAGAGGGATAGGGTGGAGAGGAAAAGAAAGAGAATGAGGAATAAATGTGAGAAGGAACAGCAGAGAGAGATAGAGATGAGAGAAAGAGAAAGAGGAAATGGATAAAGATGAGAGGGAACAAACAGTAGATAAGAAAGAAGAAAAAATGGATCAGAAAGAGGATAGTGAAAGAGGAGGTGAAAGAAGGAAGAAGGGAAATGAAGAAAGAGGAAAAGACTAAGGATAAGAAAGATGAGGAGATAGTGGATGAAGAGAAGGGACGATAAAGCGAAAGAGAAGAGGAAGATGGAAGAAAATGACACAGATAAGAAATATAAAGAGGATAAGAATAATGAAATGGAGGAGGAGAAAGGGAAAAAAATGGATAATAATAACGAAGAACAAAGCGATGATAAGGAGAAGAAAGAGGAAAAAAGGACGAAACTGGATAAAAATAATGATAAGGACGAAGAGCAGGGCGGTAAGGAGAAGAAGAAAGAGGGAAAAAAGACGAGATTGGATAAGGATAATGAAGATAAGGACGAAGAACA
>NW_020868869.1:291070-293570 GCF_003789085.1 Penaeus vannamei
TCCTATGCTTTATCTCCCCCCCCCCCCAGACCGCCATCCACTCTTTAGTTACCCATCTTTCTTCTCTTATTCTGCTTTCTCTCTCTCTCTCTCTCTCTCTCTCTCGCTCTCGCTCTCGCTCTCTCTCTCTCTATCTATCTATCTATCTCTTTCTCTCTTTTCTTTTTTTTCTCTCTCTATCTCTTCTCTCTCCCTTTCCATTCTCCCTCCTCCCCGCTTTCGTCTGATTTCTTTATTCCTTCTTTCAATTTTCTTTCTCTCTTCCCTTCTTCTTGGTCTTTGTTCTCGCTCCCTGAAAATTATCTCTTTCTCCTCCAACATCCCTTTTTTTCCTCTCTCCTCCTTTCCCCTGATCTCTCTTCTATCTCTCTCCTCTCCCCTCCTTCCTCCTGCACATTTTCTCCTACTCCCTTTTCCCTTCCTCCTCTCTCCTCCTTCCACTCATCCCTCTTCTATCTCTCTCCTTTTTCCTCCTACCTCCTTTCCCCTCCCTCTTCTATTCCTGTCCATTCCCCCTCCTCCCTCCTACCTTCTACATCCTTTCTCTTCTTCTCTCCTCCTTCCTCCTCCATTCCCCTAATCCCTCCTCCACCCCCTCCCTCCCCCTCCTCTCTCCTATACCATCCATCTTCCATTCCCCCTCCCTTCCTCCTCCCTTTCCCCTCTTCCCCTCCTTCCCTCTCTCCCTCCTTTCCCCCCTCCTCCTCCCCTCCCTCTCCTCCATCCATCCCTCCTTTCCCCCCTCCCTTCTACCTCCTCTATCCCCTACCTACCTCCCTCCTCTATCACCCTCCCTCCCCCCTTCCCCTTTCTATCCCCCTCCTACCCTCCTCCTCCCTCCCTCCCTCCTCCACCTGGTCTTCCCTTCGACTCCGAGGATAAAATTTCCGAGCTGAAGACTGCTACGTTCTGTGAAGCGGAGCGGAAAAATTCAATGGCTTTCCTTGACCTTTCTTGACCCGAGCTTTTCGCAATGCCTCTGACCTCTCTCTCTCTCTCTCTTTCTCTCTCTCTTTCTCTACGTTCTCTCTTTTCTCTTTCTCTTTCTCTTCTCTCTCTTCTTCTCTCTCTCTATCGTTCTCTCTCTCTCTATCGTTCTCTCTCTCTCCCTCTCTCTCTCTCTCTCTCTCTCTCTCTCTCTCTCTCTCTCTCTCTCTCTCTCTCTCTCTCTCTCTCTCTCTCTCTCTCTCTCTCTCTCTCTCTCTTTAAGACTTACTGTAAAGTGAATAAGGATGTAGGTAATGGACAAGTTGGATCTACGTGTATACTTACATCTTTGCTGTATGTGTATGTGCGTAAATATGTGTGTATCTGTGGTACGCGTTTATGTGTGCACTTTCATGTGGATATCCATAATATCATGCAACCCTTATGAATGTGTGTACATGTACGTCAAGTTGTAGGCATCCAAACATACAGTCATACATATCTGTGTGTGTGAATGTGTGTTTAGACATATGTAGGTTTGTCTTGCTATGTGTGCCTCTGTAACAGACGTCTATGTGTGCACATATGTATGTATGTGTACGAATCCAGTAATTTCTCTCCCAAGAAACTTTGAATGGTCCAGAATCTATTTTTTTTTTTTTTTATCGTGTTTGACTTATCGGAAAATCTCTGACCTTTTTTGCCAGTGAAATGCCGTTGAACCGAAAAATAAATAGGAAACAGGCAATGTGAAAAGGGAATTAGAGAGAGAGAAAAAAAAGGAGATTTTAAGAACATATAGATTCTCGTCTTCCCCTCTCGCTGTGTGTGTGTCGTGTGTGTGTGTCTGTGTGTGTGTGTGTGTGTGTGTGGTGTGTGTGTTGCTGTGTGTGTGTGTGTGTGTGTGTTTGTGTGTGTGTGTGTGTGTGTGTGGGTGTGTGTGTGGTGTGTGTTGTGTGTGTGTGTGTGTGTGTGTGTGTGTGTGTGTGTGTGTGTGTGTGTGTGTGTGTGTGTGTGAGTGTGTGTGTATGAGGAGCCTAATCTCGATGAAGGCTTACTCCCTTGACCTTTAGTTGTTCTGACCTTCGTCCATTTTTTCCTATCTCTCTTTCTCCCATCTTTTTTTTTTTTTCTTTTTCTTTTTGTCTTATCTCTGCCTCTTCCACTTTTCTTCCTCTTTTTTTCAACTACACTCCTATCTTCAATTATATTTCTTCTTTTTTTATCTATCTATTTTTGCTTTTGTCTCCCTCACTTTCTCCCTCTCCCTCCCTTCCTCCCCTCCTTTCCCACTTTCCTCTCTCTTTCTCTCCCTCTCTTCTCTCTTTCTCTCCCTCTCTCCTCCTTCCTCCCTCTCTCCCTCAGTCCCTCCTTCCCCTCTCCCCTCTCCCCCTTCCCACTCCCCCTCCCCTTTTCTCTTCCTCTCCCCTCTCTCTCTCTCTCTCTCTCTTTCTCCCCCTTTCTTTCCTCATTGTCACTGCATTACACCTTTTTGGCAGTCGACGTGTTCCTGGTGACTGGCCTCATTTCAGCCACTACAAAAGAGCTTCAGCGTTGCCAGCCGGGAAACCTC
>NW_020868869.1:298570-301070 GCF_003789085.1 Penaeus vannamei
GGAGGAGGTTCAGAGCGGCGGGGAGTTTATTGGGTATGGGTGGGAGGGGGGTGGAGGAGGAGGAGGAGGAGGTGGTGGATGGAGAGGAGGGGGTGGATGGAGGGGATGGAAGGAGGTGGAGGAGGTGGTGATGGAGGAGGGTGGGAGGAGGTGGAGGGAGATGGGGGAGGAGGTGGATGGAATGGAGGAGAGGAGGAGGAGGGGGAGGGATGGAATGGAGGAGAAGGGGAGGAGGATGGAGGAGATGGATGGAGGAGGAGGAGGAGGTGGATGGAGGAGGAGGGGGATGGAGGGAGGAGGAGGAGGAGAGGATGAGGAGGGTGAGGGGGGATGGATGGCTGGAGGAGGAGAGGAGATTGGGAGGAGGATGGAATGGGGAAGAGAGAGGGAGGTAGGAGAAGGGGGAGAGGGGAGGAGGAGGAGGTAGATGGAATGGAGGAAGAGAGTGAGAGAGATGAGAGAAGGGGTGGGGGGAGAAGAAGGAAATTGAGGAAGAGAGAGAAAGAGGTGAGAGAAGGGGGGGAGGAGAAAAGTAAGAGGGAGGGGGGGGGGTAGAAAGGAATGGAAGGAAAAGAGAGAGAGGTGAGAGAAAGGGAAAGGGAAAAGTGAACGGAAGGAGTGTGCTTGGAAAGACAAGGGGGTAGAGGAAGAGTAGGAGGGAGGGAGGGAATGAAGAGGAGGGAGAAAGAGCAGATAGTGAGAGAGAGAGAGAGAGAGAGAGAGAGAAGAGAGAGAGAGAGAGAGAGAGAGAGAGAGAGAGAGAGAGAGAGAGAGAGAGAGAGAGAGAGAGAGAGAGACAGAGAGACAGACAGACAGAGACAGAAGACAGACAGACAGACAGACAGACAGACAGAGAGACAACATAACATTGCTTCTTGCTTCACTACACAGACCGCCAAAGAAAAAAACAAAGACAAACAGAGAAACAGAAATCCAGACATACATAAAGACAAACAGACAAACAGACAGCGAGAGAGAGAAAAAATTCAGAGCAATAGATACGTCTCCAAATCCGATAGCAGGATATACATTTACATGCCAATACGTTCTTTTAACCGTTTATACGTGTATTCATACATTTCCACGTTCCCACTAAATGTATTATGCTATAAATATCTGCATGTGAATGTGGCTTTACTTACGTTCGTTACATTTGCTTCTTTATCTACTGTTTCCTGTTTTTATATCGAGTTGCTATTTCATTGGGTTTGTTAATATATCTCAATATATATCATGCATAATATGTATCATGCATTTCCTTTAAAAATATGGAAAAAATGTAAGATTTTTAAATAAAAATATTGATTATCTTTTAATTAAGTTTTTGTTATCAGTTTGATGACGAGAATATTACTTTTTTAACTAAACTTTTCCATATTGTGTGTAAATACAGGTCTTTGAGTAAAGCACTTTGTTTCTTTTCTCGATTTTTTGTACTCGGAAGTAAATAAATAAACAAATAAAATAAAAAAAGTAAACATTCAACTGACAGATCATTCTTTACAATAAAAAAGTTATCGAAATGTTTTGGGAAAAAATGGAGATATAAGAGAGTTATATATATGTACAAATAGCGTAGAGAGTCCTGTTTGACTTATTTGAATAACAAATACAACAAAAAGGCTGGCTCATATCTCTCTCAAAAAAGAAAAAAAGAAAACACACACACCCACACACACACACATGCACACACAAAGACGCACACGCACGCACGCACGCACGCACGCAGCACACGCACGCACACGCACACGCACACGCACACGCACACGCACACGCACACACACATACACATACACATACATTTATTTCTTTGTTTATTTTGAGGTTCATAATAACCTTTGTCGTTCCTCTTTCATCTGTTTTTCTGATTCTTTATTCTTTCTCCATCCTTTATTGCTGATTCCTCTTTCTATCCGTTCGTTTTTGCTTTATCTTTCTCACTATTTTGATCTTCGCACATTTTCATTGTTTTAAGCGTCCTTTTTTTTCTTTTTTTTTTTCATTTCCTAATTTTATCTTTCATTCTCAATGTTATATATTTATTTAACTATTTTTCTCTCTTCTTTCTTCCCTTGGTTTTTCTCTCTCAATTTCCCTTTCGATTCTAGATTTTTGTGTTCTATGTTTTTCCTTCTCTCTCTTTTTCTCCTAAATCTCTCTGTCTCTGTTTCTCTCTTTCTCATTTTCTTTCTCTCTATTTTTCTCTCTCTCTCTCTTTGTCTTTATCTTTTCTCTCACTTAGAGAGAGAGAGAGAGAGAGGAGAGAGAAGAGAGAGAAGAGAGAGAGACGAAGAGAGAGAGAGAGAGAGAGAGAGAGAGAGAGAGAGAGAGAGAGAGAAGAGAGACAGACAGACAGACAGACAGAGAGACAGAAAGACAGACAGACAGACAGAGAGACAGACACAGACAGACAGACAGACAACGACATTGCTTCTTGCTTCACTAAATAGACCGCCAAAGAAACAAACAGAAACACAAACATAGAAAAACAGAAATCCAG
>NW_020868869.1:306070-317145 GCF_003789085.1 Penaeus vannamei
ACAGAGACAGATGACAGAGGGGGACAGGAGACAGAGACAGGACGGACAGAGACAGAGACCACAGAACAGAGACAGACGAGACAGACGGAACAGAGACAGAGACAGAGACAGAGACAGAGACAGAGACAGAAGGACAGAGACACGAGACAGAGACAGAGTACAGAAGAGACAGAGACAGAGACAGAGACAGAGACAGGAGACAGACGACTAGAGACAGAGACAGAGACAGCAGACAAGACAGAGACAGAGACAGGAGACAGAGAACAGAGACAGAGACAGAGACCAGCAGAACCAGAGACAGAGACAGAGACCAAAGGACAAAGACAAAGACAAAGACAAAGACCAAATGACAAAGATAAAGATAACACGTACTAAAGATCAAAATTTAAAGATAAAGATAGATTAAAGATAAACTGGATTAAAGAAAAAGAATAGAAGATAAAGATAAAGATAAAGGAATACCAATGATAAAGTCTGCATATTAAAGATAAAGATAAAGATAAACAGATAAAAGATAAAGATAAAGAAAAAAATAAAGCAGGATAGAAGACAGAAGAGGAAGAAGATGCCTCTGTTTGCATGCTCAGCGCCGTAGATAGAGATGACCGCAGTCGTCTAACATAAATGCCGTCGAGAATGCAAAAGGCTTTGAATGGCTAGCCCGTGACGCGTTTGCCTTGTTTATGTGTTTGTTTGATTTTTTTCTTTTTTGCTGTTGATTTCCTAGTTGGTTTGTGAATGTATCTGTTCTGGCCTCTTTCGTTGTTTCATGTCGTTTGGTTTCGGTCTCTTTTGCTTTGGTTTATTTATTTAAGTTGTGCTTGCTACTATCCAAATTTTATGGTTCGTATGTTCTGTTTGTTTGATTCGTTTATGTGTTTGCTTTGTCTCTTTTTGTTTATTTACTTGTTGTCTTAATTTGATATCACTTTTTGGCTTGTGAATGTATGTTTGTTTGTTGTTTGCGTGTTGTTTATTTACTTATCTTTTCTTCGTTTATTTTACTATTTTGTATCCGCATTCGATTGTGAGAACCTAGTTGGTTTGTGATGTACTTCGTTGCTTTTTAGGCATCGTTTTCTTAATCTGATACGGTTGTTATAACTTTATCTATTTGTCTCTTGCTTTATGTTGCATTGAGCTTACCTTGGATTTGTCTTTATGTATATGTATTGACTTACTTACCTGCTGTTGTTTGTTTGCGGTGTCGCCTATTTATGTATCTGTCTTTTCAGTTTTTCATTTTCTTGTTCATTTATTCATCTCGCTATCATTCTATTGATATCGTTTCTTTAATCTTCAACCATCTATTTTTCAGTAAGCAGGAGCGACCCGTAGGTTCTTAACGAAGAAAACAGATAAATTCAGCAGAGAGAGAGAGAGATAGAAAGGCTCAAACACACTAGACACGAATCTAGGCGTGAGTCAAGCTCGATACATAGATAGAACGATAAGACGATAGAGATAAGAAATAGAGATACGAGGATAGAGATAGTAGATAGAGACTAGAGATAGAGATTACGAGATAGACGATAGAGATTTAGAGATAGGAGGATATAGAGATACAGGAAGATTAGAATAGAGACACCTAGGATGATTAGAGATAGACAGATAGAGATAGGAATAGAAGAATCAGAGAGAGAGAGAGAGAGAGACGAGGAGGATGCGCGATAGAGAGGAACAAGGGACAGCAGAGGGAACGAAGGGAGAGGAAGGAGAGAGAGGGAGCGATGGAGCAGTGATCAAAGAGAGGAACAGACCGGACCTGATGGCAAGAGCATTTCGAAGACTCGTGGACAGAGCGAGGAGAGCTAGGATCTTGAGAGCAGAGAGGAGGAGAAGGAGAGGCGAATGGAGCAGATACGGGGCTTATCTTGCCATAGCGGAGAAACGGCGCTATATGCCGAGCAAACGAGATGTTGAGACTCTTGCAGAGAAGAGGGGGGAGGAGGAGAAGAAAGAGGAGGGGGGATCGAGAGCGTGAGAGATCCCGACCAGGGAGGAGAGAGAGGAGAGGACGGCAGAAGTAGGTTAGGAGAGCTGAGAAGAGAAGGGGAGAGAAGGGTGAGAGAGAGAGAGAGAGCAAGAAACGTAAGGATCATGGGATCGAGGTGAGCCGCAAGAGAGAGAGCAGAGATAGAGAGGACGACGCACGAGAGAGAGAGAGAGAGATGAGAGGAGAGGAGAGAGAGAGACAGCAAGAGAGAGAGGAGTGAGAAAGAGAGGAGAGAGAGAAGAGAGAGAGAGTCGAGAGAGAGAGAAGAGAGAGAGAGAGCTGAGAGAGAGGAGAGAGAAGAGAGAGAGAGAGGAGGAGAGAGAGAGAGAGAGAGAGAGACGAGAGAGAGAGAGAGAGGAGAGAGAGATGAGAGAGAGAGAAAGAGAGAGAGAGAGAAGAGAGAGAAAGAAAGAATACATAAACAAACAAACAAAACGAAATAAAACAAACAAACACAACAACCAAAGCCCCATTCCCCTCCCCTCCCACCCTCCCCCCAAAAAAATCCTCCCCCTCCCGCCCCCCACATAAAGAAAGAAAGAAAAACGAGACAAAAAGAGAGACAGAGAGAAAGTGCAATGGAGAGGCAAGGCCACCGCTCATGACCCCGGCATTTGACAAGTACTCAAGGACAAGGAATCAGCTGAAAGGACTGAATGGGGTTGAGATGTAAAGGGTTGGGGAGGGGGAGGGGAGCGGACGGAGAAGGAGGAGGAAGAGGAGAAGGAGGGAGAGAGAAGGAGGGAGAGGAGGGGGGAGGAAAGGAGAGGAGGGAGGAGGCAGGAGGAGGAATAGGAAGAAGGAGGGAGAAGAGAAGGAGGAAAGAAGGGCAGGGGAGGAAGAGGAGGGGAGAAAGGGTGGGAGGAAGGTGGAGAGGTGGAGGAGGGAGAGAGGGAGGGGAGAGGAGGAGGGAAGGGTGGGAGGGAAGTGGAGAGGACGAAGGAGGGAGGGAAAAGGAGGAAGAGGAGGGGGTTGAAGTGGAGCCGGGGGGGGAGGAAGAGGAGGAGAGGAAAAGGGTGGGAGGGAGGTGGGAGGGAGAAGGAGGGAAAAGAGGGAGAGGAGGGGGGAAAAGGGTGGGAGGAGGGGGAGGGATAGAGGAGGGAGGAGTCGGAGGGAGAGGAGAGGAGAAGGGGGAAAGTGGAGGTGGGTGGAGGGAGGCGAGGATAGGAGGGAAGAGAGGGTGAAGGGGGGGAGGAGGAAGAGGAGGGGGAAAGGTTGGGTGGAAGAGTGAGGGAGGGTTGGAAAAGCGAGGAGGGGGAAGGAAGGAGGAAGAAAGAGGGAGGGTGAGGGACGAAGGAAGGAAGAAGGGAAGGCGAGAAGAGGCGATAGTAGAGGAGCGGAGGAGGAAAATAAGAAAGAAAATGATGAGAAAAAAACTAAAGATTAGTAGGGCCAGAGAAAGGGAGAAGCGAGGACAAGAAGAACAGAAAATAAAAGTAGCGAAGAAGAAGATTAAAACGGGAAGAGTTATAAGAAGAGAGGGCGAAGGAGGGCGAAGAGGAGAGGAAGAAGCCCAGATGAAAGTGGAGGCTGAGGGTGGAGAGAGGGGGAGCAGGGGGAGGGGACAGGGAGGCGAGCGGCCGATACGGACTGTCAACAAAGCGTTCTAAGTTGGTTGGAAAGTAACTATTCGTATTTTTAAGACAAAAAAAAAGAGCGAGAATTCCTGCATATGCTAAGTGTAGTTCATATACTGTATATGCACACACTCACACACACACACTCACACACTCACACACTCACACACGCTCACACACAACTCACACACACACACTCACACACACACACACACACACACACACACACACACCACACACACACACACACACCAACTCACACACTCACACACTCACACACACACACACACACAACTCACACACTCACACCACACACACACACACTCACACACACACACACACACACACACACACACACACACACACACCAACATACATATAGCACTATATATATATATATATATATATATATATATATATATATATATATTATATATATATATATATATATATATATATATATATATATATATATAATATATTATATATATATACTATATATATATATATATATATATATATATATATATATATATATATATATATATATATATATATATATATATTATATATATATAAAATTTAACGGCTATAAGTTAAAAGACTTTAAATCAACCTTGCCGTAGAGGACGAGGGAGAGACTCACAAATTACCGACGGAATTGCCTCCCTTCTGTCCCTTCCCATTTCTTAGTCTTTCCTCCTACTCTATCACTATATATCTTCTCCATCCCCATTTCTTCTCTTTCTCCATCTCCTTCCCTCTCTCTCCTCTCCTTTCCCCCATCCCTCTCTCTTTCTCCTCCTTCCTTCCTCTCCCCTCCCCCATCCCTCTCTCTTTCTCCTCATCCTCTCTCTTCCCTCCCCCCATCCCTCTCCTCCTCCTTCCCTCTCTCTTCTCCCTCTCTCTCCTCTCCTCTTCCTTCCCTCCCACTCCTCCTCCTTCCCTCCACTCCTCCTCCTCCTCCCACTCCTCCTCCCTTCCCCACTCCTCCTCCTTCCCTCCCACTCTTCCTCCTTCCTTTCCTAATCCTCCTCCTTCCCTCCACTCCTCCCCATTCCTCTCTCCCCTCCTCCTTCCTTCTCTTTTCTCCTCCCTCCCTCTCTCCCCTCCCCCTCCCCACTCCTCCTCCTTCCCTTCCCCTCCTCCCCATTCCTCTCTCCCCTCCCTTCCTCTCTTTCTCCTCCATCCCTCCCACTCCTCCTTCTTCCCTCCCACTCCTCCCCATTCCTCTCTCCCTCCTCCTCCTTCCCTCTCTCTCTCTCCTCATTCCCTCCCACTCCTCCCCCATTCCTCTCTCCCCTCCTCCTCCTTCCCTCTCTTTTCTCCTTTCTATCTTCCCTTTTACGTTTTTTTTTCTTTTTTTCTGTCAGTCCGTCACCATCGCTGCCGACATTAGCGCCCCGGAGTGCAGGGTCATTACAGTGTTAAACTCTCTCGCCTTAATGGCTTCTCATGACACCAGGTGTTCGCGACTTTATTTTTCCATTCTCTTTTCCTTCTTTCTTTTTCTTTCGTCTTCGAAATTCTTTTGATGTTATACGTACCTTTTTTTACTATTTTTCTTTAACTCTTGTCATTTCGATTCATCAACGTGTGAAAGGGAATGAAGAGAGAAGAAAGGAAGATTTTAATGATGTAGGAGAATGGAGCAACAGGGGAGGGAGAGAGAGGTTCGGGTCAAAAGAATGCGAAGCGGGGGAGAGAGAGACGGTGATTTATGTATACCTGCTGGAATCTGGAATCTGGGAATTCTCGCATTTCATTTGTGTCGGAATAAATCTTACGAGAGAGAGATAAAAAACAATTGGGACAAGGCAGTTTAGTAAGAATTTAGAACATCTTATATATATATATATATATATATATATATATATATATATATATATATATATATATATATATATATATATATATATATATATATATATATATATACATACCATACATACATACATACATACATACATACATACATATATACATACATATGTGTGTGTGTGTGTGTGTGTGTGTGTGTGTGTGTGTGTGTGTGTGTGTGTGTGTGTGTGTGTGTGTGTGTGTGTATGTGTGTGTGTGTGTGTGTGTGTATATGTATATGTATATATATATATATATATATATATATATATATATATATATATATATATATATATATATATATATATATATATATATCATATATACATATATTGTGTGTGTGTGTGTGCGCGCGCACTCACCCTGTGGCGGAAGCAATCCCTTCCGCAAGCAACGCAGCCGGGAAGCGACATCAATACAAGCAGCCTGTTTAGACGACATTCCCATTCATTATTCCCGGCTGAGGCTATTTTGAAAGCCCAAGCAGAGCACTCGAAATGATTCTTGCCGACGCACATTATCGCCACGGACTGCCTCGCTTCTCTTTTCCGAACTGCTCTCCATTCTTTACGTAATTACATGAAATATGCAAGACGGACAGGGTGCCAAGTGAAGCCTGGTTTGCGGGTTCCTTTGGCACCGGAGTGGCACGGCGGGCGGGCTCTTCTTCCGAGGCAGCCGCTCACGATGCACTTCATGCCCGGGCGACGGCAGCCGCAGCGGATCCCGAATACTGGCGGTCGGATCGGGGAAGGCGGCAGGGGTTCAGGAAGCAGGGGAAGAGGTGGGAAGCAGGAGGTGCAGGGGAAGCAGGGAGGAGGGGAAGCGGAAACAGAGTAAGGGGAAGAAGGGTTGCAGGGAAGCAGGGGAGGTGAGGGGAAGCAGAGTGAGGAACAGGGGAGGTGAAGGGAAGCAGAAGGGAAGCAGGGGGTGAGGGGAAGCAGAGGAAACAGGAAGCAGGGGGGGTGAGGGAAGGCAGGGGGGGGAAGCGGGGAGGGCGATGCGAAACTAATGTACTCTGTCTCTCCAGCCACGACCACGTATCCGCGGCTTGTTCGTGTGCGTATGTACGGAAAACATATATCTATAAATACTTTTTACGTTTACTCAAGCATTGATACGCATATCGAAAAATACCCAGATACACACGGCATGTACACTGTGTATGTGTATGGATGTTTATGTTTACACACAACACACACACACACACACACACACACACACACACACACACACACATAATATATATATATATTATAATATATAATATATATATATATATATATATAATATATATATATATGTAAGTACTGTATGTATGTATGTATGTATGTATGTATGTGTATGTATGTATGTATGTGTATGTATGTATGTATGTGTATGTATGTATGTATGTATGTATGTATGTATGTATATGTATATATATATATATATATATATATATATATATATATATATAGATAGATATAGATAGATAGATAGATAGATAGATAGATATATATATATATATACATACATCATACATACATAAACCCTTGCCAAATAATCCCTTTAATACCTCTTTCCTCGACCATAACTTTTGTCATATTTCCTATTTTATCACACCAACTTTCCTCTGCTTTTCTCTCGCACTGTTTCGCAATTTCGCCCGCGGCTCTTTCTACTTATTCCTGCAATAGGACCACAATATATATACGGATAATTTTTCTCTCATGGGAGACAATTTCCCTTTATTAGAGTCATGTAAATGGGGATCATATGTACAGCTGTCGCATGAGTGAGGTTGGGGGGGGGGTACAGGTTCAGTGTGGGGGGGGGGGAGGGGGGAGGGGGAGGAGGGGGGGGGAGTAAGGGAGGGGTTGGCGAGAAAGGGGAGAGTGGATAAAGAAAAAAAGGGAGGAAAGGAAGGAGAAGAAACAATGAGATAAAGACAGGAATAATAGACAGAAAAAATATACATATAAATAAAAAAAATATAATAGAATAAAGAATAAAAAAATAGTGAATGTATAAAATGAGAGCGGAAAAGATAAGTAATTAGAAAAGGCGAACGAAGGAGAAGAGATAGAAGATAATGATAGAATCAATAAGAAAGTAGGTGATGCAAGGATGTGATAAATGTGGGAGAAGGAGAAAGAGTAGGGAAAATAAGAAGAGATGATGAGGGTGGAGGATGAAGGAAAGTAAGGGAAGGAGAGAGGACAAGAGGAGGAAAATCTGTAAAAATAAACGAGACGAATAAACGAAAAGAAAGAAAAGGGTAAAAAGGGGAAAGAGAAAAAAATGATAATGAGAATAATTACATAAAAGATAAACGTAAAAAAAAAAAAAAAAAAGATAAACAGTAACTAAAGAAGAAGAAAGAAAAAGATATAACAAAAGAGACAGAGTAGTAAAACAGAATGAGAAAACATAATTAAAAATTTAAACATCTACCATACAAAAGAAACATAAGAACAACCTACCAAAACAAACAGAAACGAAAAAAAAAAACGAAAAAAAAAAAGAAAGAGAGAAGAAAAAAAAGACACAGAAAGCGCGAAAAGAGACACAAAGAAAACATAATAATGGAAACAACAGCAAACACCCAGAAAAATGAAAAAGAAAACTTCCCACACCGCACTCTCTCCCTCCGAAAAACACCGACACAAAAGCACTTGGAGGCCCAGCACAGCTCGCCCTCGAAACCACAAGGAGACGTAATGAAGAGAGACCTCGACGGCGGAAGTCTCGAGTCGGGGGGAGAGGGGGCAGCGGGGGCGTAGGAGAGGGGAGGAGGAGGGAGGGAAGGGGAGGGGGCGAGGAGGTTGGAGAGAGGGAGGGAAGGGAGAAGGAGGGAGAGGGAAGGGAGAGGGAAGAAAGAGGTGCAGAGGGAGGAGGAGACGAGGGAGAGGAAGGAGACGGAAGGAGAGGGAAGGGAGAGGGTACAGTGCCATGAAGATCAATGACTTCTGAGCGCCTGAGGAGTGCCACTCACTCGAAAGTGCCAGGTGCCAATGGCGGGCTACAGGCGCGGATGTCGAGTGCCAGTTAAGAGACGATCAGCTGTCCACATATTCGTTTTGGGGGAAGTCGTTTGTCAGCTGTTTCGGAGTGAGTCGTCTCGGGACGGAGCTCATTTGGTCGTGCGATTGAGGGTGGGGAGGGGGAGGGGAGAGGGGAGGCGAGGTGAGGGGAGGGGAGGGAGATGGGGATGTCTGTCTGTCTCTGTCTCTGTCTTTGCTCTCTCTCTTCTCTCTCTCTCTCTCTCTCTCTCTCTTCTTCTCTCTCTCTCTCTCCTCTCTCTCTCTCTCTTCTCTCTCTCTCTCTCTCTCTCTCTCTCTTACTCTCTCTCTCTCTCTTTCCTTCTCTTTCCTTTGCTCTTTCTCTTTTCTTTCTCTTTCTCTTCTCTTTCTCTTCTCTTTCTCATTCTCTTTCTCTTTCTTTTTCTTTCCTCTTCCCTTCTTCCTCTGTCCTTCTCTTTCTCTTTCTCTTCTCTTTCTCTTCCTCTCTCTTTCTCTTCTCTTTTCTCTTTCTCTTTTCTCTTTCTCTTTTCTTTCTCTTTCTCTTTCTCCTTTCTCTTTCTCTTCTCTCTCTCTCCTCTTCCTCTCTCACTCTCTCTCTCTCTCTCTCTCTCCCTTCTCTCTCTCTCTCTCTTTCTCTTTCTCTTTCTCTTCTCTTCTCTTTCTCTTCTCTTTCTCTTTCTCTTTCTCTTTTCCTTCTCTTTCTTTCTCTTTCTCTTCTCCTTTCTCTTTCTCATCTCTCATTCCATTCTCATTCTCCTTTCTCTTTCTCTTCTCTTTCTCTTTCTCTTTCTCTTTCTCTTTCTCTTTTTCTCTTTCTCTTTCTCTTTCTCTTTCATCTTTCTCTTTCTCGTTTCCTTCTCTTTCTCTTTCTTCTTTCTCTTTCTCTCTCTCCTCTTCTCTTATCTCTTTCTCTTTCTCTTTCTCTTTTCTCGTCTCTCTCTCTCTCTCTCTCTCTCTCTCTCTTCTCTCTCGTCTCTCTCTCTCTCTCTCTCTATATATTTAATATATAATATATCATATAATATATAATATATATATCATATACTAGTATATTATATATATATATCAAGTATGAAACCCTGAAGTCCATGATATTAATACGAAACATATGATATGAAGCTATACAAATGACTGAGAAAAAACGTACCTAGAGAAAATCATAAAAAAGAAAAAAAACGAACTTGGAATAATCAGCAAAGACTTACTATACATGTAAGCCGTTCTTTCAAATATGTCATGATCCACAAAACAGACAGCCAAAATGGCAGTTTAAACATACTCCTCTCTCTCCTTTTTCTTTCTCTCTTTTATTCTTACCATCGTAGAGCGCTCATTTTAAATATAATATAATAATAATAAATATATATAATATATATATATTATATATATATATCATATATATATAAAGTATACAGTATATCTTCTTTGCCCTCCTCTTTTTAATCTTCTTTCTCCCATCGTAGAACACCCACATTTATTAAAAAAAAAAAATAATAATAATAATAATAAAATAAAATAAAATAAATCGCATGTATCAGAAAAAACGAAAAAAGTCACACCATCGAGGCAGAGTTAAATATCTGCATTAATATGAATCACACAGCGCATGTCAGCGGACCGAACCGAATACAGAATTAATACAGCTCGTTCTTGCACTTCAAGTTTCTGAATCGCCTGATGAAAGCATCCCCGATTCAACAATATACGCTGCGACATAGCATCAAAAGTGTTCAGTGTGTCAAACTTTGCCTTAAACCGTTCTGACGATGTGATTATGTTGCTTTGTGTGGTGTTGTGTGTGCTGTGTGTGGGTGTGGTTGTGTGTGTGTGTGTTGTGTGTGTGTGTCATGTGTGGTGTTGTGTGGGGTGTGTTGTCGGTGTGTGTGTGTGTGTGTGTGTTGTGTTGTTTTGCTAGGGTGGGGGGTGAGGGTGTGCGCTGTGTGTGTATATGTGTGTTGTTGTCCTAAGATCGCGCGCGTTGTTGTACTTATGCGATCCAAAACACAGAAGACTATATATGCACAAAACAGAAGATACCATCTTCCTATTAAAAATAAATAAAAACAAATAAACAAGTAAAATAAAAAACAGACGAGTAGAAAGACAATGCAGCGAAAGGAAAGGAAGAGGAACAAGAGGAAAAGAAGCAAGAAGTGAGATCCCTAGAAAAGATACAAGTCAGACGAAGCGAAAGAAGACCTTTTCCGGAGACGAGAAAACAGGCGACAGACAGGGGAGGAGGGCGGGGGGGAGAAAACCAAGAGAAAAGAAAATTGCGAAACAAAGATAAACAGAATAAACGTGGATAACATAGAGTGGACGTGCATGGGAGAATTACATGGAAAAAGGACAAAAGCCTACTTCAGGAAACAGAATTATTAAAACGAAAGATGAATGTAATAACGCAGTTAAATGGAAGACACGTGCATGGGAGAAAGCGAGACAGGAAGAAGAAAATAGCAATAGCAATCAACCAGGAAATTTATGCAAAGAATTATTCAGCAGCAAAGACAGAAAATTATCACACATACATCACATACACACACACCACAACCACACACACACACACACACACACACACACACACACACACACACACACACACCACACACACACACACACCACACCACACACACA
>NW_020868870.1:0-2500 GCF_003789085.1 Penaeus vannamei
GATAGACAGATATATAGACAGATACATAGATAGACAGATAGATAGATAGGCAGAAATGAAGATAGGCAGATAGATATATAGTTTGATAAATAAATTGCTACACAGATAGACAGATATATAGACAGAGATAGCAAACAGATAGATAGATAGACAGATAAATGGACAGATAGAGAGATAGACAGATAGATAGATAAGAAGATATACTATTGTCTGCATTCATCGTTGATGGATACAGACAAGGCGAAGATCAAATGATAAAGAGAGGTATGATAATTAATAGAAATAGATGTATATAGACATATGTTGAAAGAAAAGATAATAAAAAAAGCGCAATTCCGTTGTATAGAGAGATAAGAAATGAATACGAATAGAGAGTTTATCTCTATCTATCTGCCTATCTATCTCACTCTCTCTTTCTCTCTTTATCTATTCATATCGATCTATATCTGTCCATCTATCTCCTTATCTATATGTCCATCTATATATCTATATCTATATCTATAGCTATAAATCTCTGTCTCTAGAAAGAGAGAAAGTTTGACAAAATGTATAACGAGAGGAAATGGTAGAAAGAGAGAGAAAGGATAAATATAGATATGTAAGAAGAAGGGGAGAGGGGAGAGAAAAAGATGGAAGAGAGAGAGAGAGGAAGCTAATGTAGGAAGGAGGGAGAAAGGGAGATGGGAGGAGTAGGAGAGAGAGGAGGAGGAAGGGAGGGAAGGAGAGAAGAGGAGAGGACCCAAGAGGAGATAGAGAGAATAAAAGGAAAAATAGAGTAGGGAGAAGAGAGAAGTTGAGGGAGAGAGAGAAGGAAAGAGACACGAAAAGGAAAAAAAAGATAGACAGACAGAGAGAAGATAAAGATTTAAATGAAAACAAAAATATGCAATATCCATAGCAAAGACAAATATTTAACATCTAAAATATTCAGTGTAAATAAAAGACAAAACAAAGTTAAAGGGAGATACATCTAAACAATACGATACACAAATAATTAAGATAATAAGATCTTAAGATAATATTATAATCTATTTGTGTGTTTACTTACAAATTCTTGACTCGAGCCCCGAGATACTTATAAACTTATAACCCCCCCCTCCCTCCCTCCCCCCTCCCTCCACCCCTTTAAAGAAATGAAGAAGACAAGAAGTTAAAAAAAAAAAAGTGTTTGATATAAAGACAAAACGCATGAACGACGTGAACGAATGAACGTGCTCGCTGAACAACCAGTCGCATTCGTCATGAAATAAGCTAGACCATTTGTCAAAGCGACTTAACAATGGTATCCAGATCTTAACTTCTCCTCCTCCCGTTTTCTTTATCTGGAGCGCGACTCACGTAAACTAGGGGGGACTCCGGTGTTCGTGGGAGGAGGTGGAGGGTGGGGGGAGGGAGGGGTGGGGGGAGGAGGGGAGGGGGGGAAATGGGAGGGAGGGTGTAGGAAGGAGGGAGAGGAGGGAGGGAAAGTAGGTAAGAGGGAGGGGAGGGGGAGGGAAGAGGGAGGAAGGAGGTAGGAGGGAGGAGGGAGGGAAGGTAGGTAGGGTGGAAAGAGGAGAGAGGAATGGAGGTAGGAGGGAAGGTAGGTAGGAAGGTGGAGGGAGAGGGAGGGAGGGAGGGGGAGGGGGAAGTGGGAGGGAAGAGGAAGGGAGAGGGGAGGGAAGTGGGAGGGAGGGAGGAGGGAGAGGAGGGAATGTAGGTAGGATGAGAGGGAGGGAGGAGGGAAGAAAGAGAGGAGAAGGTAGGTAGGAGAAAAGAGGGGGAGGTAAGAGGGAGAGGAGTGGAAGATAGGAAGATGGAGGGAAGTGGGAGGAGGAAGAGAAGGGAAGGAGTTGAGGAAGGGGAGGAGGAGAGAAAATCTTAGAAAGGGAAGGGAAGGAGAATGGAAAAGGAAAGGAAGGAGGGAAGGGAGAGAAACAGGAGAAATGAAGCAAAAGTAGAGAAATGCGAAGGAGGGAAGAGGAAGAAAGAAAAAGCGAGAGAGTAGTAGTGAAGGAGATAGGGATAGGAAAGAGGGAAGGAAGATGGAATAGGGAGACACCGAGAGAAATAAAATAAATGAAAGAAAGGGAAAAGCGAAGGAAAATATAAAGCTAAGTAAAAAAGAGAGCAGATAGATAGATAAGAACAGGAAAAAAGGTGATAACGAAATAGACAGAAGCACAAATGATAAAGACAGACATAGAGAGTACAAAAAAAAAATAAACAAAACAAAACAATATATATATATATATATATTATTATATATATATATATATATATATGATATAATATATATACATATATATATATATATATATATATATATATATATATATATATATATATAATATATATAAATATATATATATATAATATATATATACACACACACACACACACACACACTATTATATATATATATATATATATATATATATATATATATATATATATTATATATATATGTAATATATATATATATATATACATATAGTATATATACTATATATATATATATATA
>NW_020868870.1:10000-12500 GCF_003789085.1 Penaeus vannamei
AAGACGAAGAGAGAGAGGAAGGAGAAGAAGGAGAGTAGAGAGGGAAGAGGAGAGGAAAGGAGAGCAGAGAGGGGAGAGAGGAAGGAGGGAAGAAGAGAGGAAAAGTTAAAGAGGAAGACGAGGAAGGAGGAAAAGAAAGAAAAAAAAAGTCAAACAAGAAGGACGAAAATGATTGAGGAAAAGTTGAAAATGAAGCAACTGCCGAATGGTGCAAGTTGCTCGCTCTGTGATTGATTGCAAGATATGCCTGACCGCTGCGCCGACTCAGCCAGCGGAAATCGGTTCAATTCGGTCGGAATCGGAATAATTCGGTGGAGATGAGATCGGTTTTGGAGGATTATTAGAGTCCTTCAGATGGGAGAGAGGAGAGAGAGGGAGAGAGGGTAAGAGTGGAGAGGGAAGGAGAGGGTAAGAGTGGAGAGGTAAGGAGAGGGAGAAGGGAGAGAGAAGGAAAGAAGAGAGGGAGAAGGGATGGAGAGGAAAGAGAGGGGAGAGAGGAGAGAGAGGGAAGGAGAAGAAGAGAGGGAGAGAGGGATGGAGAGGAAGGAGAGGAATAATTCAGTGGAGATGAGATCGGTTTTGGAGGATTATTAGAGTCCTTCAGATGGGAGAGAGGAGAGAGAGGGGAAAGGAGAGGAAGAGAGAGGGAGGAGAGGAGAGAGAGAAGGGAAGGAGAGGAAGAGAGAGGAGAGAGAGGGAGGAGAAAAGAGAAAGGGAGAGAGGGAAGGAGAGGAGGAGAGAGGGAGAGAGAGGGAAGGAGAAGAAGAAAGAGAGAGGGATGGAGAGGAAGGAGAGGAATAATTCAGTGGAGATGAGATCGGTTTTTGGAGGATTATTAGAGTCCTCCAGATGGGAGAGAGGAGAGAGAGAGGGGAAAGGAGAGGAAGAGAGAGGAGAGAGGGAAGGAGAGGAAGAAGGAGAGAGAGGGATGGAGAGGGATGGAGAGGAATATTTCAGTGGAGATGAGATCGGTTTTGGAGGATTATTAGAGTCCTTCAGATGGGAGAGAGGAGAGAGAGGGGGAAGGAGAGGAGGGAGAGAGGGAAGAGAGGGAAGGAGAGGAAGGAGAGAGGAGAGAGGGAAGGGAGAAGAAGAGAGGGAGAGAGGGAAGGAGAGGAGAGAGAGGGGGAAGGAGAGGAAGAGAGAGGGAGAGAGGGAGAGAGGGTAAGAGTGGAGAGAGGGAAGGAGAAGAAGAGAGGGAGAGAGGGATGGAGAGGAAGGAAGAGAATAATTCGGTGGAGATGAGATCGGTTTTTGGAGGATTATTAGAGTCCTCCAGATGGGAGAGAGGAGAGAGGAGGGGAAAGGAGAGGAAGAGAGAGAGAGAGGATGGAGAAGAAGAGAGGAGAGAGGAGAGAGGATGGAGTGGAATATTTCAGTGGAGATGAGATCGGTTTTGGAGGATTATTAGAGTCCTTCAGAATGGAGAAGGAGAGAGAGAGGGAAGGAGAGGAAGAGAGAGGGAGAGAGGGAAGAGAAGAGAGAGGGAGAGAGAGGGAAGGAGAGAAGAGAGGGGAAGAGAGGGATGGAGGAGGAGAGAGAGGGGGAAGGAGAGGGAGGAGAGAGGAGAGAGAGGGAGGAGAGAAGAAGGTAAGAGTGGAGAGAGGGAAGGAGAGAAGGAAGAGAGAGAGAGGGATGGAGAGGAAGGAGAGGAATAATTCAGTGAGAATGAGATCGGTTTTGGAGGATTATTAGAGTCCTCCAGATGGAGGGAGAGAGGAGAGGAGAGGGAAAGAGAGGAAGGAGAGAGGGAGAGAGAGGGATGGAGAAAGAAGAGAGGGAGAGAGGAGAGAGGGATGGAGTGGAATATTCAGTGGAGATGAGATCGGTTTTGGAGGATTATTAGAGTCCTCAGATCAGATGGAGAGAGGGAGGAGAGAGAGAGAGAGAGGGAGGAGAGGGGAGAGAGAAGAAGAGAGAGGAGAGAGGATGGAGAGGAGAGAGAGGAGGGAAGAGGGAAGGAGAGAGAGAGGGAGAGAGGGTGGAGAGAGGTAAGGAAGTGGAGAGAGGGAAGGAGAAGAAGAGAGGGGAGAGAGGGATGGGAGAGGAAAGGAAGGGAATATTTCAGTGGAGAATGAGAATCGTTTTGGAATTTATTAGAGTCCTCCAGATGGGAGAGAGGAGAGAGAGAGGGGGAGAGGAGAGGAGAGAGAGAGGGGNCTCTCTCTCTCTTCTCCTCTCTTCGTCTCCTCTTCTCCTCTTTCTCTCTCTCTCTCTCTCGCTCTCTCTCTCTCTCTCTTCTCTCTCCTCTCCTCTCTCTCTCCTCTCTCTCTCTCTCTCCTCTCTCTCTCTCTCACTCGCACATCTTTTCGGTCCTCTTTCTCTCTCATTCTCTCTACCTCTCTCTTCCTCTTTTCTCTCTCTCTCGTCTTCTTTCTCTCTCTCTCTCTCTCTCTCTCTCATCTCTTCTCTCTCTCTCTCTCTCTCTCTCTCTCTCCTCTCCTTCTCTCTCTCTCTCTCTCTCTCTCTCCCTCCCTCCCTCTTTCTTTCTTTTTAAACC
>NW_020868870.1:37500-40000 GCF_003789085.1 Penaeus vannamei
TTTCATGCATGTTGCTCGTGAATTCCGGTCATACCGATATTATAAGGGCTCAACCATGATACCGCGCCACAGCCAAAATGTTAAAACCAATTTCCTCAATTTCACATTTTTTTATATATTTGTTCAACTTGTACGACAGATAAAAAAAAAGAAAAAGAAAAAGAAAACAAAAGGAATAAGGAAAGAAAAGAGTGACATCTCGAGATGTTTAGAAACGAAACACATTTTTTTAGTTTATATTTACGATTTGATACTTGCCTCGTCTGTCATCCGGCAAGAAATGCATATATATATTTTTTCTTTCTATTTTTTTCTCACGGGGAGGGGGTTGAAGGAGCAATTTGGACAGGCTTCGTAGTAGCATATCAGCAGACCCTTTACCTATTACGTCAGTCTGAGTAAAGATAACCTTCATTTCCGCGAGCTCTTTCATTAACCATCACGGAGAGTAGGTTCAATAACGTTTCAGGAGTTTCGTGAAAGCAGTTCGGAATAAGCTACGGAATTATGTTCATTGCATAAATGTGTTCTGCAACTGTTTGTAGTAGGGTTGTGTAGTTACTTAGAGTAGTCGGTTTTTTTTTATGTTTTTTTATTGTGTGTGTGTGTGTGTGTGCTGTGATGTGTGTTGTGTGTATGTGTATTATATATATATATATATATATAATATTATATAATATATATATAATATTATATATATATATATATGATATTATATATATATATATATATATATATATATATATATATATATATATATATATATACATATATATATATATATATATATATGTATAGTATATATATATATATATATATATATATATATATATATATATATATATATATATTATATATAATATATATAATATATAATATGTGTGTGTGTGTATATATATATATATATATATATATATATATATATATATATATATATATATATATATATATATATAATATTATATATATTATATGTATGTATTATATATATATATGTATATGATAATGATATAAATATATATATATTAATATATAATTATATAATATAATATATATATATATATATTATATATATATATAAATAACATGTATTAATACATATACATTACATAGATATATATAGATAATATATATATAGAATACAGATGGAATATATAGATTATACGATATTAATACTATTATTATCTCAGCATAGACAGAGAGACAGACACACGAAGTCTGTCTGTTTGTCTTTCATTATACTCTTGATATCTCAAGCACTTGCCATATTCTAAGGCATATGTTATAAGACTCGAAAAAGAAAACCACGCAAAATTTCTAATTCTTATCCCCACACCCCAATAAAATATCCAACAACTTTATAAGCAAAACCCGTAGAGGACACACCAACCACTCACAATGTTAGTTTATGGACCAATTACCCCTATAACCTGTACGAAAGACTATCACATAAAATTTTCCGAGTTGGCAAGCGAAGCAGCGTCATTCAAACGGAACCTTTAAACCTTACGTCAGCTGGAGTCAAGATAACTGTACTTTATGAAAGCTCTACAATTGAGTGCTACGAAGTGCAGGTTCTCGAAAAACAGGAAAAGAGGAAGAGAGAGGGAGAGAGGAGGTGGGAGGGAGGGAGGAAGGTGAGAGGGGGAGGGAGGGAGGAGGAAGGTGAGAGGGAGAAGGGAGGAAGGAAGGTGTTCGAGAGGAGGAGGGAGGGACGTAGGGAGGGAGGAAGGGTAGAAGGAGGAAAAGAGAAAGAGAGAAAGAGAGGGAGATAGAGAAAGAAAGGAAAGGAGTGAGAGGCTGGTAGAGGAGTATCGACAGTAAATGTATCTGATGTAAAGATTATTGTTACTGAAAAGAGGCTTATACTCGCACGTTGCATCTATAAATGCCAAGGTTTTAAAGGGCAGATGGAAGTATGGAGCTGCAACTATGCAATTCTATGCATCGCTTCAACGTATTGGCAAACAGTGCAAGTAAACCAACAGATAGACATAGACTCATGCACAGACATACATATACACAATATCTATACTTACATCTATTCATCTACACATACATATATGTGTGTGTGTGTGTGTGTGTGTGTGTGTGTGTGTGTGTGTGTGTGTGTGTGTGTGTTGTGAGAGAGAGAGAGAGAGAGAGAATGTGTTTGTGTGTGTGTATTTCTGCTCGTGTGTGTTTGTGATTTTATGCATAACACATATATACCTATAATTCTGAAAGACATGTATATGTGTACCTGTGTTATTTATGGACTATCTGCTCAAGTTTCGTTAAATTGGAAAAAAAATAAGTAGGGTAATTTATGATTTATCTGAGGTGTTTCACTGTCCATGACCTCGACATGAGTTAATGAAATAAGGAGCAGATATCCTTTAAATCTGTGGTAATTAGTGGAGTGTGACACGTTTTGTAAAAGAAAGTTTATTTTTCCTTTGTAAATCCAATACTCATAAACAGCCACAAACAAACAGACAGTTTTCATATCTTCATAATC
>NW_020868870.1:52500-55000 GCF_003789085.1 Penaeus vannamei
CAATAATCGTTCATAATCGCAGAATAAAGAAAAAATATCGCAAAACAAAAAGAAAAATCATGAAAAATTAAAAATTATGATATTTTCTGGAAAGGAAATATCTTTCTGATGTTGCTCTATGTACTTTTTTTTTACTTTTGTTTTGACTTCTTTTACTTTTTTTCTCTCTCTTCTCTCTCTTGCTTCGTGTATTTCTTACCCACTTTTCTCTCTCTTTTTTTTCTCTTCTCTCAGTCTCACATCTCTCTCTCTCTCTCTCTCTCTTCTCTCTCTCTCTCTCTCTCTCTCTCTCTCTCTCTCTCTCTCTCTCTCTCTCTCTCTCTCTCTCTCTCTTCTCCCTCACCTTCCTTTTCCCTCTCTCCTATTCTCTCTTTCTCCCTCACCCTCCTCTTTCCTCTTCCTATTTCTCCCTCTCCCTCGCTAACCCTCCTTTTCCCTCTCTCCGTCTCTCTCTCTCTCTAACCCTGTAATCGTCCCATAACATCTTGCTGCAGTCAGACTCCCCAGCTGGTCGTTGAGTTAAGTCGTGTTACCACCCTGTCCCTCCTTCCCTCCCTCCCTCCCTCACTCACTCTTCCCTCCCTCCCTCCTCCTCCCTTCCTCCCTCGCTCACTCTTTCCCTCCCTTCCTCCCTCCCCCACCCTTCCCTCCTCCCTGTACGATCCCTTGCTTCCCCTTCCCTTGCACCTTCCTTCTCCTCCCTCCCTCTTCTCCCCTTCCCTCCTCCCTCCCCTCTGCCCCCTCTTCTCTTTCCTTTTGCACTCTTCCTCTCCTCCGCTTCCCCCGCCCCCGTCCCTCTCCTCCCTCCCACCCTCCCCGCCCTTTCACCCCCCCCCCCCGCGAGTCACCCCCCCCTCCCCCAGCCTCTCTCTCTTGCCCTGCTGCTCAGACTTGGGAATTCCTCCATTTTCTTTAGTTATGTGCAATTCCACAGTGTAAAGTGGTCTAATATTTTAATCTTGCTTTTTTTTCCTTATCATCTAAATCCTGATTTTGTTGCTTGTTTTCGCAGTATGTACATACGCGCTCGAAATTACACACACACGCACACACACACACACACACATATCTATATCTATATCTTTTTATATATATATATATTATATATATATATATATATATATATATATTATATATATATTATATATATATATATATATATATATATATATATATATATATTATATATATATATATATATATATATATATTATATATATATATATGTATAATATTGTATATGTATATATGTGTGTGTATATATATAATATATATATATATATATATATATATATATATATATATATATATATATATATATAAACAGGCTGACATTGCAACCCCCCCCCCCCCTCTTCCTCTCTCTCACAGGTCGCTTTGAGTCACTTTCCTTCCTCATCCTCATCGATCTGACCTTCTCTGCATCACTCCCCAAAAATCCTCAGCGAAGGCCTCTTAATGTAACTTCTTTCTGCTTTTTTCGCTTTTCCATTTAAGCTTTCTATTTTTTATTTTTTTCTTCTGGTCTTTTTTTGTTGTTATTTTTCTTTCTTTCGTTTTTTCTTGCTTTCTTTCTTTCTTTAATCTTCATTTATTTGTTTCTCTCTTGCGTAAATTTCTCTCTCTTTCGGTTGTTTAATTTCTCTCTAATTCATTTCGTTGATTTTAATCGTATGTCTCATTAATGTCACATTCTTGCTTATCAAACGACTTGCCAAACGCCACAGAAACCACACGAGCATTTTTTTTTTTTTGTCGTTTGTTTGTTTGTTTGTTTTTGAAATGTATTAGTCCTCCCATTAACGCGTGACTTAGTGCATGGAATAAATAAAAAAAGAAAAAGAAAAGCATGTTATATTCACATTTACTTCGTCTTCTGTGTGTGTGTGTGTGTGTGTGTGTGTGTGTGTGTGCTTACTTGAGTGTGTGTCTGTTTGCTTTCTAATGTGTGTGTGTGTGTTTGCTCGTGTATATATGCATCGGTTTTGCCTGTGCATGTATGTGAGTGTGTGTCCGGTTCCCTGTATGTGTGTATGCTTGCTCGTTCTCTCCTTCCACTTTCTCTTAAACATCTTACTCAACTAGATGCAAGACTTGCAATATGAGACGAAAAACATGGTACTTTTATTCTTCTTCACTTCTCAATTTCTCTATCTTATTTATTGTGGTGTGTGTGTTGTGTGTGTGTGTGTGTGTGTGTGTGTGTGTGTGTGTGTGTGTGTGTGTGTGTGTGTGTTGGTTCCATCCTCCTTAAACTATTAACTCTTATTTATAACTTCAAACGATAATTTTCTTGAACATATTCCATCTAAACAACGGACTGTAACAATAACTATATCAATTCTGTATCCATTAAAAAAATAAAATGTCACTCTAACCCATCCTCTTGACAACACCATTCCCTTTAAAAAACATTTCATAACCATCCTGTGCTTTCTGTCCACTTCCTCGTCTGTGCTTGCTTGTTAGTCATCCACCCTGGCTCTACGGTTCTGAACCA
>NW_020868870.1:70000-87500 GCF_003789085.1 Penaeus vannamei
CCATGAACGGTATTTCTGATGAAGATTGTAAAGGATACTACATATTCATCTGCCCTTATAGGAATATGATAAAATATGATCGTATTATGTCTATTATCTATCTATAAATACAATCTACGCCATTTATACTATTCATTTTCATTTATATATATATTTTTCCAATCGCTATCAACTATAAATAACAACGGTTTAGATAACAATAAATATAGATAACAAACAACGATAGAAACAAACAAGCAGATGACAAAAATGCTAAATATGGATATAATATAATAGCTTAGAATAACAACAAAATAAGCATGAACAGCATAACAATACATAAATATAGATAACAATAAAGAGAAGATAAAAACAAACATATAGATAGAAAGATAAGATAGATAAGATTAAAAACATAGATAGAAAGATAAGATAGAAACAGATAGAAATAGATACGGATAAATATAACAATTAAATAACCGCAACGGGTAGGAAAGTGTCCATAACATACAATACAGATGACCAACCTAAACAACAAAGATAAAGATATAGAGATAACGACAAAACACAACAAACAAAGAGAAACAGATAACGATAGTTTATCTTGAATAAGAATTAGTGATAATAGGAGTCATTACTTTTAAGAAAACCCACACACTAATTACATAAGTAAGTTAATTGGGTTTGCATGACCCTTTGACCGTACTGCAAAGAGCGATTCAAAGTGCACGACAAAGACCGGTAACATCTGCAGTGCAACCACCTGCAATCACTTTGATGTTGGTATTTATTTGTGTTCGTGTGGCAGCTATGTGTTTGTAGAGTATTCTGTGCAATTTGGTTGCGATTTTGCACGGGTGTGTGTGTTGGCATAACTGTGTGCAGTGTGTACGTTTAGGTATGGTGTGTGTGTGTGTGTGTGTGTTTGTTTGTGTGTTTGTCTGTGTGTGTGTGTGTGTGTGTGTGTGTGTGTGTGTGTGTGTGTGTGTGTGTGTGTGTGTGTGTGTGTGTGTGTGTGTGTGTGTATGATGAATCTATTCGCGCATGTGTGTATCTCTAAATATGTTCATATTCATATGTATATAACATGTATTTATATGTATGTAAACATGCATACATATTCATAATGTAAAAAAAAAAAAAAATAAAAAATAAATAAATAAAACACAACTGTTAAGCATAACCAGAAAACCGTAAATCCATAATAACTATGAATCCACCTTCCCTCTAATCATATAATTATCCAAAACGGAGAATCAGAGATTGACCTCCCTGACCCAATCTCGGGTACGGATTGGTCCCCAGGAAAAATGATAATGAAAATAATATAACTGTTATTATCATACGACTGGCCTGACTGAAAAAGATAAGGAGAGGAGGGGAGAACAGGGGGAATGAAGGCTAGGCAACGAAAGAGAGAGAAGGAGAGAGAGAGAGAGAGAAAACAAGCATGTGTGGAGAGAGAGACACAATCTCATGATTTTTTCCGATATGAATCAGACTCATTTGTACCGTAGTTAATATAAATATGATTTACAAATGCATTCAAACAAATTAATTAATCATGATTTCTTTCAGCCAAGCCAATTTACCAAGCGACACAAAAAGCAATCATGTCCTATAATTATGCTTTTCCCAAACAGCAATGCATAAATACCAGTTGGTGTTCTAGAATTCCTTTGTTGTGCTGACGTAAATAATTTCGTTCCTAATGATTAATCACATTTGAAACTATCAATATTCATAACTGACAAAGTCTTTCACTATGATTATCAATCTAATTAACAGCGTTGTATTCAGAATTCGTGACCATTTGTGTAGAACATGGAAATATTTTGTAACAGTAATTTCTATATTTCTCAAATACAGTTCTCTATATCAACGCGAGATTCGATGTAGAAGAATGATGACATAAAAACAAAACAAAAAAAACATTACAAAAAAGTGTAAAAAATATATATAAATATTGATAAAAAAAACATGCAATATTTCTTTGTATAGACAGAAATACCAATATGAGAAATTGCTGGTGATGAACTAAATGATTTTAAATGTTTTAGAGTGAAGATAAAAAAGAAAGAAAAAAAACGAAATAGATTAAATATTGAAAAAAATATATATTTTTATGAACAAGAGGAACATTCTTTTAATATGGCAAACTTTTTCCCTTATTTGAAGAGGTTCATTGTTTTGCGTTCTATCCATATAAACGTAACTTAAATAGCCACGAAATATCAGAGATTTAGCCGGTTTTGTCGTTATATAATTTATAATTTTATTCCATATACATTTTTCATAATTCCATTTTTTACTGTTAAATTATTTTTGTAGTGTGTGCTATGTTTCGTAACTTCTCATACCTGGATTTTATTTTATTTTCTAACTGAATAACTAGAAACTTATTCACTCTCACGTGCTCGACTACCTTTTCTTTATCATCATTATTGCTCTTATTGTTGTTGTTGTTGTTACTGTTATTATTGTTAGTATTATTACTATTATCCTTGTTAGTATTTATACTAAAATTATTATTGTTACCATTATCATTACCATTATCGTTATTATTACCACAGTTATAAATACAGGTGACAACTCTTGTGTGTGTGTGTGTGTGTGTGTGTGTGTGTGTGTGTGTGTGTGTGTGTGTGTGTGTGTGTGTGTGTGTGTGTGTGTGCGTGTGTGGTGTGCGTGTGCGTGTGCGTGTGCGTGTGTGTGTGTGTGTGTGTGCGTGTGTGTGCGTGCGAACACATTCTCACACCCTTTGATCTTGACAGAGAAGTTAAAAGGATCCCAGATATTGGAAACCCTCCCACCGTCGCGAGATAACTAGGGCGCCGTGGCCATTGCGTCAGAGGCCCGACGGTGATCTTCAGGAACGAGATGAGACCGCCACTTGTCACTTTCCTCTCCGGTTCGCGCATGGAGTTTAAGGGAAGAGTAAGGGTTTTGGATTCTGTTGATGATGTTCATATCTCTTTCCTCTTGCGGGGAGCATTTTGTGTCATCTGCCATCTACTATTTCTCTTTATATAAGTGTGTGTGGTGTGTGTGTGTGTGTGTGTGTGTGTGTGTGTGTGTGTGTGTGTGTGTGGTGTGTGTGTGTGTGTGTGTGTGTGTGTGTGTGTTGTGTGTGTTGTGTGTGTATGTGCGTGTGAGTGTGTGTGTATATGCGTGTGTATGTGTTTGTGTGTGTGTGAGTGTGAGTTGTGTGAGTGTGTGTGTGTATATGCGTGTGTATGCGTTTATGTGTGTTTGTGTGTGTGCGCGCTCGCCATTTATTAATATTTATATAGATTACCACCAATTAATTCACTTTATAAGTCCGCATTCATATAACACACGATTTCAGACATAACACGAAAGCCAACGTCCGGGCAGCCCATAAGCAAGACTCGTGGAAGCAAACCCTCGCAAATCGCATTTATTTCGCCGCGTGAAAGCCTAAAGGAGGGACGGATTTTTTACTGAAATAGTAGGATGAAATCTGAAAAAAAAGCCTAAAGGAGGGACGGATTTTTACTGAAATAGTAGGATGAAATCTGAAAAAAAAGCCTAAGGGAGGGACGGATTTTTTTTACTGAAATAGTAGGTGAAAAAAAAGCCTAAAGGAGGGACGGATTCTTTACTGAAATAGTAGGATGAAATCTGAAAAAAGCCTAAAGGAGGGACGGATTTTTACTGAAATAGTAGGATGAAATCTGAAAAAAAGCCTAAGGAGGGAGGATTTTTACTGAAATAGTAGGATGAAATCTGAAAAAAAGCCTAAAGGAGGGACGGATTTTTTTACTGAAATAGTAGGATGAAATCTGAAAAAAAGCCTAAAGGAGGGACGGATTTTTACTGAAATAGTAGGATGAAATTTGAAAAAAAAAAAAGCCTAAGGGAGGGACGGATTTTTTTACTGAAATAGTAGGATGAAATCTGAATCAAAGCCTAAAGGAGGGACGGATTTTTTACTGAAATAGTAGGATGAAATCTGAAAAAAAGCCTAAAGGAGGGAGATTTTTACTGAAATAGTAGAAAGAATCTGAAAAAAAAGCCTAAGGAGGGACGGATTTTACTGAAATAGTAGGATGAAATCTGAAAAAAAGCCTAAGGGAGGGACGGATTTTTTACTGAAATAGTAGGATGAAATTTGAAAAAAAAAGCCTAAAGGAGGGACGGATTTTTACTGAAATAGTAGGATGAAATCTGAAAAAAAGCCTAAAGGAGGGACGGATTTTACTGAAATAGTAGGATGAAATCTGAAAAAAGTCTAAAGAGGGACGGATTTTTTACTGAAATAGTAGGATGAAATCTGTAAAAAAAAAGTTCCTGCGAACGACGTCCCTTTTGCTACCCAGACAGACCACACCAATCAAGCCACGCCACGAAGTTAGGCTAATCCACATTAAAAACTTAGTACGTAAATGTGGTTTCTTTATCCACATTAAAAACTTAGTTCGTAAATGTGGTTTCTTTCAGGATTTCCTTCGACGTCAATAAGCCAGACTGGTTCCGAATTACCGAAAATTACCATTAGAACATTCTTAATAAGTTTGCAGGTTACAAATATGAATTTAGATTTATATACATAAGATGTGTGTGTGTGTGTGTGTGTGTGTGTGTGTGTGTGTGTGTGTGTGTGTGTGTGTGTGTATGTGTGTGTGTGTGTGTGTGTTTTGTGTGTGGTTTGTGTGGTGTGTGTGTGTGTGTTTGTGTGTGTTGTGTGTTATGTGTGTGTGTGTGTGTGTATGCGTGTGTATGTGTGTATTGTGTGTATGTGTGTGTTGCGTGCGTGTGTGGGTGCGTGCGTGTGTGTCTAGATACATCCATAAACATCGGTATTTCTAAGAAACCGGGAGGTGAGTTCTCCCATGAATAATACCGCGGCGCCTGGCTGTGACCGGCCCGAGAGAGAGCTATGGAAGCCGTGAGGACGACCTTTCCCTGACTTATTAAGGGGCGTCAATAGTACTCGAGAGAGGACTACGATGGACTCGGAGGAGCAAGGGAAGTATAGCGGAGATGTATTTTATCGGGACTGTTTTTCAATGTAAAGATATCAGATAATATGTAAATATACATATCAGGATGGTAATACTTGTTGGTTATATTTATGGTATATATACTATATATATATATATATATATATATATATATATATATATATATATATTATACATATATATATATATATATATATATATATATATAGAGAGAGAGGAGAGAGAGAGAGAGAGAGAGAGAGAGAGAGAGAGAGAGAGAGAGAGAGACTGTGTGTGTTGTGTGTGTGTGTTGTGAACTCAAGCATAAAACACAGTAAACGTGTACATGAAAATATAAAATGAAAACACAATAGACACAATAAAACACACCGCGATGATATACGGTTGGCTACACTACTGCCATCTTGCGAAAATAACTAGAACTTAATCATTTTTGTTTTTCAGATGGACAGAGATCACTCTACCCTGCGGTCTTTATTATCGCAGGTTTCTCTTCAAAGGACAACTTTCCTAAGGAGCTGCAATCTTGCCCTTCTTTTATCCCAGACTTGCAAGGAAGGTTCATCCGCGTTTGCAATCACTTCTAGACAACTTTTTTGCCATTATTTTGTGCGAAAATGTCAACCACCGTCAAAGGGGGAAAATATCCAGAGAAAATATTTCGGTTTAATGTGAGTTGGTTTGTGACGTTTTTTTGTTTGTTTGTTTGTTTGTTTTTGGTCTCCACTGTTTGAGAGATAGGAATTGCATCTTGATTTTCTCGAAGCGTTTGTTTCATTCCTAATAATCCTTCGATCAGCTTTAAATCAACATTCATTTTTTTTTTCATTTAAATACTACAGAGCGGTAAAACGAAACTTAATTTCAATATTGCAATACGTTGATTTGATTAGATTATAGAGAAATGTTGTAGCGAGATATACTGACATATTGACAAATTACCCTGACTGTGCTCTGATCCTATCCAGATTTACAGTATATGTTAAAGATGACCCTTTATTCAGTTCCATACGTTTTTCATTTTAATTCTGAAGTCCGTGGCATCGCTGCATCCTTTGTAAGGCATTCCTTCAGCTCAGCTATGGTCTCAAGTCTGTTCCAATATCCTTAAAGGTAGAAGCCTGGGGGGAGGGACGTCTTTCTGTAGATTTGGTCCTTCGTTTCCCAAAAAATCCGAGCCATACAGGAGCCATGTGAGGCGTGGGCACTTTCCCCATTCCTGTAGAGTTAAAATCTATCCTTTGGAGGCGGAGATACTGAGACCAGCTCCTCTCAGAACTTTATGATGACGTCAGCTTACTACTCTTTACTTACAGTTGCAACCTTGTCACGATATTGAAAGGAAATGGACCATTGAGTTCCCACCCGGATATGGCTGAACACACAGTACAGTTCTCTGCTTTGCACTTCTAAGGATTCATCACTTCCGTAGATAACAATTTTTGAATTTAACCCTTCAGAGAGATCAAAATGTGCTGTATCTGTAAACTAAATCGAAAGAGGATTTCGTCCTCTCCATCTTGTCCGAAATTATCCCAGAAATTCTCTTTCTCTTAGCCTAGTCAGCAGGCGTCAGCGTTGAAGCGGTTGGTGTTCCAAATAGAAATTTCTTGAAAATATTCTCCAAAATCTTCTGAATCGTAGAATAGCGGGTGACCACAGACCGACTGTGTTTCTTCAGGGACCGACGGTCTGTCGGTCATCATTAGTTACAGGTGAGTGCTCTTTGGAAATTCCTGAATGCCTCTTTTGGTCCTTGGATTGTCTGGGTTTAACTATGATGCTAATTGTAAGGAAAATTGTTGACATGATAGTGTGATGTACAGTATGTGTTTGTACGTATATTTGGGGACATTTTTATGACTAGTAATATCCAACTTCATGGAAGGGAATGCATTTTGGTTTTAATATTGCATATTTATGTTAGCATGTAAAGTGTCAAACACAGAAACACACAGACACACATATACATAAATATACAGGTATATGTTCATATATATTTGTGTGTGCATGTTTGTATTAATATACATCTATACATACCCACATATATATGTGTATGAATATCTATGTGTATAAGTGTATGTGTATCTCTGACTATACCTGTGTCTGCATGTACTTATGTGTCTGTGAGTCGTTTCATCTGCACTTTTCATGAAGACATAAACACAAAACAGCAAAACACCAACGCACATCGCTCTCCAAGGACTTGAATATTACCCTCCATAAATACACTGCAAACTAGAGGAAAAAAAAAGAATGGAAGAATGGAGCAAGACAGTTAAATCAGAGGGCGAAGCAGATATAAGATAAATGATGGTTAAACGTTTCCAAAACTTTCGCCGTCCGTCACCAGAAGCAGGTCTTTAGCCCAACAAGATAGATATTTAGTGTTTTTTTTTTTTTTTATGGGGAGAAATACTTGACTTCTGACACAAAAGAAAATACAATAGTAGTAAAAAAAGATTGATAAGGGTACTTCTTTTATCAGTCATGAGGAATAGATACAATGATCTAAAAAGAGGTGTTTTTCTTTAATTCATCACTCCTGGTTGAACATAAAAATGCGTATAACAAAAGATTGTAGATTCGCTTATTGGACAAAACTTTAAATGCGACAGCAACAGACCCCCCCCTCATGCTCTCTCTCGTCCGGCTCTCTCTTCTCATCTATCTATCTATCTATCTATCTATCTATCTATTTATCTATCTATATATTTCCTCTTTTCTCTGGAGTTCCAATCCTTCTGAGTCCCAGTTATTCTCTTGAGTGTTTCTTAAAGACGACTATTTGTTAACTGGACTTGAGGAAAGTAATGATTCCCGTAAACGTGAACATGGTAGATTTTATTTCAACTTTGTTCTAAAGCAGGTCCTTTTAGAGGTTGGTAAGTTGCTATATATATCCTGTCTGACTAATTGATGCAAACACTAATCTGAATGATTATCCAGAATAAGATCTTTTATTTTCAAATAATTAAATCAAAAAGTTTAATTATCCTCTCCTTAGTCCTTCAATTCTTCTGCTCTCATCTATCTTTACTGTCTTTTATATATCTATCCTATCTCTAATGCTCGTCTGTCTTTCTAATCTCTCTGCTCAACTTTCTCTAATCGGAGTCGTATCCCCTTCCCCCTATTTTACATGCCCTCTCGCGCGGTCATTCTCTCCTTGGCTGCGGGACTCCTCTCTCTCCGCCTCTTCTGGTGCTCTCTTCTCCCTCTTTCGCTCTCATGCCTCTCTCTCCGTCTTCCTCCCTCAGGGCGAGTTTCTGCTCCACTCACAGCCTCGATGCTCGCGGTCGGTTCCCCGCCACGGCCATGGGATCTGACACGAAGTTTAGATTGTGCTGTGGGGTGTGGTGTTGCCTCTCTCCCTCTCTTCCCTCCCCCCCTCTCTCAAATCCTTCTCTTCTCTGCTCTCTCGAATCCGTAGATCTCGTTCTTCCCGTCCTTCACGGTCAACTCTCTTTATGTACGTCGGGGTAAGGGAAGATACGATCACATAGATCTCACGACCAGCGATTCGCGTTGGGTGTAGGTCGTCTGGTCTTGTTGTGTCTTACGTATGACCTTTCACCTGAGGCGGGCCCTAAGCTGCTCAATGTAACGAGGGATTTAAGACAAATTCACAGGGGAAGCGTGCCGGCAGAGGCAGATTTAATGCCCGGAAGATAGGTGGTGACGGGGTAATAATATAAAGATCAGAGAAGCAATAATGGTTTAGTACAGAAAAAAAAAACACAAAAAAAAAAAGCACGAGAGAGAGAGGAGACGCAGAGAGACGAAAGAGAAATAAGAAGAGAAGAGAGAACGAGACGACGGAAGCCCGGAGGGGAAGAATGGGGAAGAGAGAAGACGAGAGAGAGAGAGAAGAGCAAGAGAAGAGAAGAAGAAGAGAGAGAGAGAGAGGAGAAACGCTCTAACATCCACACGACGAAAGTAGCTGAAACGCTAGCTCCGACCTGTCAGGGTGAACGAGCCCGCATGACCTCGCCTCAAGAGGTCTAAACCAGCGATGCGACTAAAGAGACCTTAGGGAGCGCATAATGTCAAGGGAATCACTTGTTCCTACCCGGGCCCTCCCAATGATAGGGAGATAGATATAATAGATTAGACGAGGAAAGCGAGGAGAAAAGAGGGAGAAAGAAGGAGGAATTGATCGGGGAAAGAGAATTTGTTCCTGTTAAAGCAACTCAGGCAGAGGGAGATGCCGGGAGGCTTACCCTTCAGGGGATTGTGACGAGAGGAAACTAATAAGATAAAGGGAACTTGGTATGAAGTATACGCCACCTACATGGAAGAGCGACCACAGGAGCCAGTTGGGCGGAGCACAGCGAAGCGACATGATCGGACGAGAGCCGAAAAGGAAGGATATTTTCTTCTCGCGCCCCATAATCTAATTTCCCTTACGTTGTAAGCTACTTTCCCACCCCCGCAACTCCGCAGAGCACTTATATATAACATACATCTACAGATGTAAGGTGCTCGGTCGTGTGGACTGGTCAGGGGAGCACTGGTGAGAGTGTGTGCATGTGTGATGTACGTGGTGTGCTGGTGTAGACGCGTAGTAATGTGTGTGGTGTGGTCGTGTGTTGTGAGATGTGTGGCATACATGTACATATACGAAGTAATACACACCACACAATACTATCAACAACAACACCACACACACCATAAACAGAACAGCTACACCGCCCGCACATGCAGTCCCCCACACTCTAACTGTGCGCTATACAACAAATAAAGTATAATCATAACCTATAATAATGAATTAGACAGCATATAATATAATGTCATAAATACAGAGTAGTATAATACAATGCGCGTGGTGTGGTCTTTGTGTGTGTGTGTGTGTGTGTATTTATAATATAGTATATACTATATATAATATATTGAAGTATACACACACCCTATATATATAATAATCGTAAAAATCTTTACTCCTATAATCGCCACCCTGTCTCAAAATATCGCTGGGTTCGAAACACACTGAGGCTTGACAAAACGAATGCCATCCGAACAAGCTAGACCAGCCGAATCCATGTCTCATCCTGAATGGTACAACACTCCACAGCTACACCATCTCACTCCACGCTCAATGATTCGAAAAATGAAAAGTCGAGAAAGTGATAAAGCCGAGTGCGGGGCAGTTATTTTTAGCGAAGAACAAAGAACACTCCGCGCTTTCAAGAAGGGCGTTTCCGTAATTTCGGTGTAGCTGGTTCCCCGTGATGGGGTGAATTTGTGAGCTTATTATACTTTGCTAGAACCAGGGGACAGACGAGATGTTCAGGGGACGCCGTATTGCGGGAATCATAACACGTTTCTTGAAGCTTTTGCTATATGCAGTTATAGATACGGAGTAGCGAGGGATACAATTCGCTCTTACGACTATTCGTACTGATGGGTCGCCCTAGTCACGGTCTTTGTCTGTTGTCTTTCTCTTTGGGTTCTCTCAGGGGGGGGACAGTCTTTTCTCTGGTTAAATGCCGTAATCAATAGATTCTGCTCTTCTCGATCTTCTCCGTCTCCCACTCTCGTTGTCTCTCTATCTCGTCGTCGTCTCATCTCGTCTCTTTTCTCTTCCTCTTTCTCTCGTCATCTCATCTTTTTCTCTCTCTCTCTCTCTCTCTCTCCTCTCATATTATCTCTCTCATCTTCTCGTTTGTCTCCCTCATTTTTGCGGTGGTCCTCTTTCCCCTTTCTCTCTCTCTCTCTCGGATCTCCTTCTCTCGCTCTCTCTCTCTCTCCTCTCTCTCTCTCTCCTCTCCTTCTGCTATCCTCTCCTTCTCTCCCCTCCTTCATCTCTTCGCTCCTTCTCTCTCTCTCCTTCTCTCTCTCTCCCTTCTTGCTCTCATCCTTCTCTCCCTCTCCTTCTCTCCCCCCCTCTCTCTCCCAACTCTCTTTCTCTCTCTCAGCGCGCTCCCGGGTGCTCCACGGGGCGGTCCATAGAAATGGCGTCGTCTTTCCGTGCGGGTTGTTAATGCCGGACCACTCTCCGTCTCTCTCTCATCGTCTCGGTCGTCTCTCAAAGAAGGTCGGCAATCTCTGCAGTAAGAGGTAATTCGAGGGTGTAGGCATTGGCATCTCTCTTCTCGTCGCCAAGTCGGTAGGTCCTCTCTCGAGATTCTCTGACTCTCTGTGGCATCTCTCGTACTATTCCTTCGGCGCGTCTCTATCTCTCGTTCGTCCGCTCGTTCATTGCTCTCTGTCTCCGCTCACGCGGGGGTCGCTCTGTCTCCCTCAGCGACTCTCTCCGTGCATGGACACCTCGGACTCAATGTCTGTTCTTTCTCGCGCGTCTACTGCGCGTCTCATAACTTGGGTGGCGGCGCGCTCGCGAGGGCGCAGGGCGCTGGTGCATCTCGGTACTATTCCGGGATCCGGTGGCGGAGGGGAACGGGAAATATAAAAATAGGGGTATGGGGAGAGGGAAGAGGAGGGGTAGAGAGGGTAATAGAAGACGGTAGGGGTAGCATGACCATCAGTGCTCAGGCGGTCGTCGGTGCTCTTCGATGAGCGGCATTCCTCGGAACTGAGATACACCTCCGTGATGGGTGAAGGGGGGGGGCGAGGAGGTGCGAAGAGATACTTCGGGGTATCGGGAAGTGGTAGTAGAGGAGAGGGGCAAGAAATCGCGTGTTGGGTATCTATTCGTCGAGGGTAACGTGGAGGGTCGCGGAAGGAGTACACATGAGCTAAGTCTAGAGATAGTGGGTCCTACACACCTTTTGGCGGTAGACTTCGTCTGAGTCGAGTCGTAGGGGGTACAATTCCCACGCAGCGCGCTATGACGTCGCGGGGAAGGGAGTCGGGGCAATGGCTGCTTTCTCTTAAGCTTCATTCTTTCTCTGTGATCGTCATCTGCAATCTCCTTCAGATCTCTCGTCTAAGTATTGACGTGACATAATAGATTAGTAAAAGTAGAATGAAAGTAATATGGAGATAAATTAGTATATAATGATTAGGGTATTATAGTGAAAATATGAATAATAACATAAGAGGTAATAGCCACTAATAATAAAATAGCAGAAATGAAATAAGAATACTGAGTTGGATAGTGAGACAGGTATACTAGTATTATTGGATGCACAATATAGTAAAATAAGAGATATATATAATACTAAGGATTATTGAGCCGGCTACCTAGCCGCGACATTAGCTATACTGATATGTAAAATTTATCAGACTCATGAGACTAATGATTAAGTAAAGTACTCTATAAGCTCGGTATCATATTCACATTGATAGTGTGTAGTTCTGTGTGTATTTGTGTGTGTGTAGCTCGCGAGGTAAGAGTGAGTGTGTAGCAGTGCTCTTCGATGGTAGTGGTACTAATGAGCTAGAGATGTGAGGCAATGAGTCGATGGTAGGTGTAACTATAAAAATAATATATATAACATAGGTGCATTGTCCAATAAGCGGAATATATAACCTAAAGATATATATCAATGTATATACTAAACAGGAAACTTAAAATCACATAAATACTGATAAACTAAGAACATATCACATATAATAGGGCAATAACATATAACTACTATTTACACAGCACACACACACTTATGTATAGTATATTGTATTTTTCCAGCTCTCTTAATAAACCAAAGATTGTAAACTGCAACTAAATACTCTGCAACAACCGACAAGACTTCATTCATGACTCCAGTGAAGAAATGTTGCACCATTCCTGCAAGTCCATAAACTCGGCTGCAACACAACGGAAGCTGCTCGTGGGAATGGATTCCTTTTTGGAACTCTTGCATAAATCTGGAATTCGGAGGAGAGGACGGACAGGGCTTAAAGCGCGCGTGTCTGTGTCTGGATCAGCTGACCTGAATGGTGTCTCGTGTGTCAAATCAGCTGATCTGACTGAAATACGTCTGCTGTCGTCTAAATCAGCTGATCTGAAGATGTCTGTGTCTAAATCAGCCTGATCTGAAATGGTGTCTGTCTTTGTCTAAATCACTGATCCTGGTTCTGTCTAAATCAGAGAGCTGATCCATGTGTCTAAATCGCATCTGTGGATGCATGTGTCTAAATCAGCTGATCTTGTTGAAGTTGTGCAGTTGATCTGAAATAAACGTCTGTGTCTAAATCAGCTGATCTGGAATAACGTTCTGTGTTCTAAATCAGCTGATCTTCATTGACGTCTCTGTATGCTCTAAATCATCAGCTGAATCTTTTGACGTCTGTATCTAAATCAGCTGATATTGTTGACGTTTGTGTCTAAATCAGCTGATCTTGATGACGTCTGTCATGGTCGTTTTTGTCTGTTGTTGCAGTGACGGCCTATTGTTCTTGTCATTGTAAATCTTTTATGGATATTTTTGTATGATAACGAAATTTAATTAATATTATCATGATTATGATTGTAAGAAAGTGACATCACACGCACATCCATATATACCGAAGACATGAAAAAATGACAGACAAACAGAAAGACAATCAGAGAGCGAGACAAAAGATGAACTCGAACCCGAGAATGCCTGACCTTTAGCCATCATGTCTGAGAGCGCCTGCATCGGTCTCCGTTGAGAATAGTCGATTGAGGGCTGAGAGCGGATTGAGAAGAGAGGAGAGAGAGAGAGAGGAGGGGAGAGAGAGAAGAGAGAGAGGAGAGAGAGAGAGAGAGAGAGAGAAGAGAGAGAGAGAGAGAGAGAGAGAGAGAGAGGAGAGAGAGAGAAGAGAGAGAGGAGGGAGGAGGGGAGAGAGAGAGAAGAGAGAGGAGAAGGGAGAGAGGGAGAGAAGGAAGAGAGGAGAGAGAGAGAGAGAGAGAGAGGAGGGAGGAGAGAGAGGAGGGAGGGAGACAGAGGGAAAGGGAGAAGGGAGAGAGGAAGAGGAGAGAGAGAAGAGAGAGCGGGGAGAGGGGGAAGAGATGGGTAGACTGATAGATAAAAAGAAAGACAGATAGATAGATAGGTAAGTAGATAGATAGAAAAAGAGTTTGATAGATAGGTGTACACTACTATAGGAAACGTAAATTAAATACTTTTGAATGAAAAATTATTTTTCTATTAAGAAATCGTTTTCATATAAAATCGTCCCTTAAAAAGTAATCAGAAAAAAGCATTTATTTTTCTGGGAGGTAGATTACAAAGTTCTTTTTTTTTCATTTAAGCGAGGCAAATTATTTTCTTTTTTTATGGAATAGATTAAAACAATTCTACGATTTCGAGATTTTCCAGGAATTGGTCCGGTGCAGACTGACCCGAACCAGATATTTAACATTTTCGAATTATCCGTCTGGAACAAGGAACACACGAAAATACACGAGACAAATGTTTAGCCTTTTAGATGAAATGTTTTGTATTTGAAAGGCTGTTCAATTAGCATTTTTTTTTTTTATATATAGATGAACGAGATGTACTTTTTTAAATTTTTCCTTTTCTGAAAAAAAAATTGTGTTATTTTGTGTTGGTACAGCAAATAATCTTTTCGTCTGTATATCTTCTTACAAAATATTGGTATATCTATTGTATTTATACTACAAATACCTTTTATCTAAAATACATCCATATTACAAATAACGATTATGTATACCACATTCAGATCGTAAACAATAATGTAAACAGAAAAGATGCCAGAGAAGGAAACTATATTATTAACCACAGCACGTAAATGAAAAGGAATTCTGGAATAAAAAAAAAAAAAAAAAAAAAAAAAAAATCTTTTTCGAAACCTCTTCTGTCACTCACCGTTTGACAAGGTAAATGAATTGTCTCTTGTTCGTTGATTTTTTTTCCTTTCTTTCTTTCTTTTCTATTTTTTCTTCATTCGTTACTTGATAATGGATTTACTATAATTCATCCATATTAGTAGAAAAAAATACGGGGGTGGATATAAATCTTCGAATCTAAAAAAATATGAAATGTTCTTTTTATTTGAACATCATGAGAAATTACGGGAGGTAAATGTTTATTTTTCAGACATGTTGTGCACAGTTCAGCATGCAAAATATGTCCCCCTGTTGATGCTTGTATAACCTGAGCGCGTGATAACAAAACCAGGAAGCTTCTTGATTCAATCATATCATGTTTGATTAAAGAAGAAAAAAATAAATATCAGTAAATTAATAAATAAACGCAGGGACATTTCACTGAATTTCATGAACATGTTAAGGATTTCCACATCCTTCCTGAATCCGAGATAATGTGACTGAAGGAAATACTAAGAATATTCCCACTCTATAAAGCAGAACCCTTTCCAGCTTCGTGTATATGTTATGCTGATAGCTTATCTACAGAAGGTTGTCCATGAGAAGCTGTACAGATGTTCCTCCAATGCGCTTGGTTTTATCTTTCACGATATGATACGTTGGGCAAGGAGAAATGAAGTCTTTTGTTTGTCGCTCTGCCTCTTTCTCCCTTCCTCTCTCTCTCTCTCTCTCTCTCTCTCTCTATCTTATTGTCTATCTGTCTATCTCTCTTCTATCTTCTATTTCTCATTCTCCATCTGCCTCCCTCCCCCTTCTCTCTCTCCTCTCTCTCTCTCTCTCTCTCTCTCTCTCTCTCTATCTATCTATCTACTCTCTCTCTCTCTCTCTCCTCTCTCTCTCCCTCTCTCTCCTCTCTCTCTCCTCCTCTCTCTCTCTCTCTCTCTCTCTCTTCTCTCTCTCTCTCTCTCTCTCTCTCTCTCTCTCTCTCTCTCTCTCTCTCTCTCTCTCTCCCTATCCCTCTCTCTCAATCCCTCCTCTTCAGCCCTCTATCGACTATTCTCAACGGAGACCGATGCAGGCGCTCTCAGACATGATGGCTAAAGGTCAGGAATTCTCGGGTTCGAGTTCATCTTTTGTCTCTCTTTCTGATTACCTCTCTGTCTGATAGTCTGGATGGATGGAAGGATAGCAATCACTTTTTTTCATTTTTCACTGCGGGTGTTTGTTTGGGCGTATGTGCATGTGTGTGTGTGTGATGCCATTGTCTTACAATTCCCCTGATGTTAAATGTCATATCGTTACGATGAAAGAAATCCGTAAAGGATCCCCGACAAAAAAAAAAAAATAATAATAAATCGTCTCAACAACAGAAATAAAGAGAAAAGACCATAACAGAAACAGACGTCACCAAGATCAGCTGATTTAGACACAGACGTCATTACGATCAGCTGACTTAGGCCCGTACTTTTAAAACCTTCGCCAGTGCTGGCGTTCGCCAGGCGAAGCTACACCAGGCGAACCTCTGAGTGAGGGAGGCCTTGCTTTTAAACCCAACGTTCGCCAGGGCGGGCGAAGGGATCGCCAGGCGCTAACATCTTGCATTCTCGCTAAATCTAGCGCAAATTTGTTTACATCTGCAGTGCACATAACATAACCTAAACTTAATTGTTAACCTCGAGAGAAGACGAAAATGTTGTTTCCACAATAGTCTTACTTCATACTATAACAAAGGAGTTAAATTTTAACTTCATGCTATAACAAAGTTGAAAATATCTTTATACTATAACAAAATTAACTTTATACTTTATGCTATACTACACTTTATACTATAACAAGGTTAACTATATGGCCCGTACTTTTAAAACCTTTTGCTTTTTCTCGCGTTTTTTTCATTCGCCGAAGCGATAGATTTAGCAGGAATCCAAGATGTTAGCGCCTGGCGATCCCTTTTGTTCGCCAGGCCTGGCGAACACCTGCCTTGGTTTTAAAAGTAAGGCCTCCCTCACTCAGATGTTCGCCTGGCGAAGCTTCGCCAGGCGAACGCCAGCATTGGCGAAAGGTTTTAAAAGTACTTTATACTATACAATATCAACTTTACACTTTTATACAAAAAAATAACTTTAATTTTAACAGAAAGAGTTCAAAAATTACTATTTTACTAAATTCTAACTGATATAAGATATTGAACTGTAGGCCTACAAGGGTATCATTAGAGACGCCTCATTATAGGGCGGTGGACCACGACAGCTATGTTTCTATAGCCAAAAGTAAACATGCCGCCATAAAAAACACTTCAGGTAACATTTGTGAAAAGAACATTATCCTTACAACCAAAATAACAACAGCCTAAATCTAAATAAGTCATCTCGGGGTGGGGGGTAGGGGTAGGGGGAAGGGATACAGCTGATGTCTTGAGCTCTCGACTGGAACATCGAAGGTCTTGAAAAAAATACGCATATACGTTATTTCATAATATATTATGATTTTAAGATATTTTAGAATTTCAATGTGATTCCTACATCATATCATACACAAATGTGTTACTAATTTATCTTGAAAGCAAGAAAATTGTATTCAAACAGCTCTCGCGCCTTTGCTTCGCCAGGCAGTTCCAATATGATCTTTCGCCAGCCCTGGCGAACGTTCGCCAGGCATGAATTTAAAAGTACGAAATTCCGGATCGCCCGGGGAAACCTTTCGCCAGCCCTGGCGAAAGGTTTTAAAAGTACGGGCCTTAGATACAGACGTCATTAAGATCAGCTGATTTTGACACTGAGATTATCGATCAGCTGATATAGACATAGACGTCACCAAGATCAGCTGATTTATACAGACGCCATTGAAATCAGCTGATTTAGACACAGGCATCATTCAG
>NW_020868870.1:95000-105000 GCF_003789085.1 Penaeus vannamei
ACAGGAAATATACCTCCTTTCACCATACAAACAGGAAATATACCTCCTTTTACCATACAAACAGGAAATATACCTCCTTTCACCATACAAACAGGAAATATACCTCCTTTCACCATAAACACAGGAAATATACCTCCTTTCACCATACAAACAGGAAATATACCTCCTTTTATACAAACAGGAAATATACCTCCTTTCACCATACAAACAGGAAATATACCTCCTTTTACAAACAGGAAATATACCTCCTTTCACCATACAAACAGGAAAATATACCTCCTTTCACCATTAAAACAGGAATATACCTCCTTTCACCATACAAACAGGAAATATACCTCCTTTTACCATACAAACAGGAAATATACCTCCTTTCACCATACAAACAGGAAATATAACTCCTTTCACCATACAAACAGGAAATATACCTCCTTTCACCATACAAACAGGAAATATACCTCCTTTCACCATACAAACAGGAAATTACCTCCTTTCACCATACGAACAGGAAATTACCATACAAACAGGAAATATACCTCCTTTCACCATACAAACAGGAAAATATACCTCCTTTACCATACAAACAGGAAATATATTCATCACCAAACAGAAATATTCCTTTACCATACAAACAGGAAATATACTCCTTTCACCATACAAACAGGAAATATACCTCCTTTCACCATACAAACAGGAACAGGAAATATACTCCAACATACAAACAGGAAATATACCTCCTTTCACCATACAAACAGGAAATATACCTCCTTTCACCATACAAACAGGAAATATACCTCCTTTCACCATACAAACAGGAAATATACCCTTTCACCATACAAACAGGAAATATACCTCCTTTCACCATACAAACAGGAAATATACCTCCTTTTACATACAACAGGAAATATACCAGGAACAAATATACCTCCTTTCACCATACGAACAGGAAATATACCTCCTTTCACCATACAAACAGGAAATATACCTCCTTTCACCATACAAACAGGAAAATATACCTCCTTTCACCATACAACAGGAAATATACCTCCTTTACCATTACAAACAGGAAATATACCTCCTTTCACCATACAAACAGGAAATATACCTCCTTTCACCATACAAACAGGAAATATACCTCCTTTTACCATACAAACAGGAAATATACCTCCTTTCACCATACAAACAGGAAATATACCTCCTTTCACCATACAACAAATATACCTCCTTTCACCATACAAACAGGAAATATACCTCCTTTCACCATACGAACAGGAAATATACCTCCTTTCACCCATACGAACAGGAAATATACCTCCTTTCACCATACAACAGGAAATATACCTCCTTTCACCATACGAACAGGAAATATACCTCCTTTCACCATACGAACACCTATATACTTTCACCATACAAACAGGAAATATACCTCCTTTCACCATACGAACAGGGAAATATACCTCCTTTACCATACAAAACAGGAAATATACCTCCTTTTACAACCTCCTTTCACCATACAAACAGAAATATACCTCCTTTACCATACAACATACACCATACAAACAGGAAATATACCTCCTTTTTAAACAGGAAATATACCTCCTTTCACCATACAAACAGGAAATATAACCTCCTTTTACCATACAAAAGGAATATACCTCCTTTCACCATACGAACAGGAAATATACCTCCTTTTACCATACGAACAGGAAATATACCTCCTTTTACCATACAAACAGGAAAATATATCATTTTTCCCCCCAAGTCCTTCCCGTCGCCATTATCTGTGAAATATATATGCATCTGTCCCTCCGTTCGGCACCACAGGGATTCGGGGAATCTTTGGGCACTACGTCAATGTTTGCACTCCGAGGATACAAGTCCATTACACTGGTCCCTTCCTTTCACGTTGAGAGGGTCTTGGATCATCGCGGCTCTAGTTCTTGTCTTGTTTTGATTTTTTCTTCTTCTGTTTGCTTTGTTTGTTTTTTTCTTTTTTTTTCTTTCTGCTCCTTCTGTTTTCTTACTGACTTTTTTCTTTCGTATTTTTCTTTCTGCTTCTGCTTTCTTGCTTTCTTACTTCTTTGCCTTTCTTGCTTTATTTATGTAATTTCTTATTTTCTTGTTATTATTATTTATATTATTTTCCTCTTATTTTTCTTATTATTATTTTAATTACTTTCTTCTTTCTAGTTTTTCTTTCTTTTCTTATTATAATGATGCCATTTTTTGTATTTCTGTTGGCATTGTTAACATTATCTTTACTATCACTATCACTGTTATCCTCACTTTATGATGAAATCCCTTACCAATTAGCATCATCAATATCATACTAACAAAAACTAATATACACAGTATCAGAAAAAAAATAAATAAATACACGCCCCACAGAAGTTTCCAATCTCGACATTTTCAACTGCAACCCGAGCGAAAATGACAGACGAAATGACTCCTTGTCGGAAAGAGCATGACAGAGCTCGATGCCGGAGACTCGAGAGGAAAACAAACACAGGCCTTTGCTATTACTCGAGGAACAATAAGGTCCTTTGCTTGATACAGGATTCCGTGGAGGCGTTTCACAGCATCCGATTCTCCTGATCCTGTGTCTGGCACTCGGGTATGAAAGATGTGTTGTGCGTGGATGTGTTTTAGGTTCGGGCGTGGATGTGGTTGGGGTGTGTGTGTGTGTGTGTGTGTGTGTGTGTGTGTGTGTGTGTGTGTGTGTGTGTGTGTGGTGTGTGTGTGGTGTGTGTGTTTTTATATCTGCGCTAGTGTGTGTATTTTTGCTTGTTTTTTATACGTATGCGTAGGTCTACCTGGAACAATCGGATACTAATACAAAATTTAAAAAAATAAAAAAGAATCATCATTATAGATAAATAAAAAAAATCCACACACAGAATATTTTTCAGTTAGAATGAAATATAACTCAAAAGCTGGAATGGCTCAGACAGCGTTGCCCCCACTGGAAAAGTAACTGCAATGAGATATTTTCTTGTTTACTTTTTAGCTCGACTTAAAGGCGAGTGTTCTGGAAGGTCCCCCGTCGTAGTGCTTGCATTTCCACTCGTCTGTTGTATTTGACTGCCAGTGAAGTCTCCAAGATAGTGAATGCTGGAACTTCGGTCAGAGAAGGGGAGGCATAGCATACGCTTGAGGTATGGATATGCACGCACGTGGAAATATGTATGTATCGACGTGCATATGTATATTCACACAGCCTATAATATTTATATACGCACCATGAGAAAACACACACACACACACACACACACACACACACACACACACACCACACGCACGCACGCACGCACGCACACACACACACACACGCACACACACACACACACACACACACACACACACACACACACACCACACACACACACACACACACACACACACACACACACACACACACACACACGCACGCACGCACGCACACACACACACACACACACGGATATAAATAATATTAGAAAAATGACACATAGCTGTGATATTATCGCATTTCTTCATACCTTTCCTGAATGCTTTTCTGTCACTATATATTTGAATAGTATATTCTACATTTATAGTAGACGATGAATAGATAAACAGAATGATAAATGGATAATAGGATGAATAAGAGAAAGATAAGTGAACGAATAATTGATGAACTGAAAATCGAAGTACAAGTGAAAGAAAACAATAATGGAATCACTTGAATAAATAAAACAAGAATGATATACGAATGACAAGGTTGAGTGACGGTTGATAAATAAAGTAGATGGTCAGAGAGGGACAGCCGAAGGGAATGAAGTACACAGAGAAATGCCGAGAAGTACAGGGGTTCATACCAAACCAACTGTAGATAAAGCATCGGAAGGAAGAACTATAAAATACACGTATATGTTGAAGTCACTTTCGCTATGTTGTGAAAATATATGGCGAAAGATAGCGAAGGTTTGGGATAACGACCGTTAGGGGGGAGGTAGTGGAGGGAGGGGGGGGTCTTTTGGCACCTGGTGGTCGGTTGCATAGAGTTCCCTTATGGTTGCTCTGTTTTTTTTTTTTTTTGTTTTTCTTCTTTCTTCTTTCTTTCCTTCTTCTTTCTTTCTTTCCTTCTTCTTTCTTTTCTTCTTCTTCCTTTCCTTTCTTCTTCTTCTTCTTTTCTTTCCTTCCTTCTTCTTCTTCTTTCTTCTTTCTTCTTCTTTCTTTCTTCCTTCTTTCTTTCTTTCTTTCTATCTTTCTTTCCTTCTTTCTTTCTTCCTTTCTTTCTTCTTCTTTCTTTCTTTCTTTCTTTTCTTTTCTTTTCTTTTCTTTTTTTGTTGTTGAAGCTTCGTCTAGGTTTTACTTGAGTAGATGCTTCGTATTTCTAATTGGCTGGTTGGGTTGTTTGAAGACTGCTGAGCCGTTTTGGTGCTTTGGAAAAAACTGGCGATTCAGCAAGAGCGCAAGTCGACTCACTCGAAGCCAGCGGGGAGAAGGGGGGGGGGGAATGGTAGGTGGGAGGGGAAGATGAGTAGGGGGAAGGGAGGGGAAGGGGAGGGGAGAGTGGAGGGGAGGGGTAGTGGGGAGAGAGGTGGGAGTGGGGAGGGAGGAGAGATGGGGGGAGAGATGGGTAGGGGGAGGTGGGGGAGGGGAGAAGATGGTAGTGGGGAAGGGGGAGAGATGGGGTAGGGAGGAGGAGATGGGTATAGGGGAGGGGGAGATGGTAGGGGGAGGGGGAGAAGATAGGGGGGGAGAGATGGGATAAGGGAGGATATGAGGGGGGGAGATAGGTAGGGGAGAGGGAGAGGGAAGGAGGAGAAGGGGGAGGGAGGGAGGGACAGGAGATAGGTGGGAGGGCGGGGAGATAAGTGTTTAGGGCAGGACATAGGTGGGAGGGGAGTGATAGGTGTGAGGGGAGGAGAGATGGGTAGGGAGAAGGGACGATATGCAGAGAGGATAGATAGGTGGGGGGAGATAGGCGAGAAGGAAGGGAGCTGGAGGCTCACTGGTCACGGGCACAGAGGTGGGTGGGTGTGGAGGGATCACTTTTTTTGGGGGGAGGGGGTAGAGTGGTGTGGAGGGGATTTCACTTTTTTTTTTTGGGGGGGGGGGGTAGAAGACATTCTGATACTGCGGATGCAAATGGGAAAGATTGGTAGGGGATGGTCACGGGGGGGGCGGGAGAGCGGAATAGATTTGCTGAGGGGGTGGAGCGGTCTGTTGGTGACGTCTCTGCCTCTTCGCATTCCTGACATCTATCGCATTCCTGCTTCTGACATCATTGTGTTTATTATCAAAAGATCAATTTTATTTTCTATTAAACTATCGTTATTGAAGGAGGGTTTTGTGGTGTGCTTCTTTGTTTCTAGTTATTTGGAAAAACATTACGAAAAATGTAGATTTACACAAGGTTCTCATTGTTAACAACATGGTCTATCATAGTGTGCACAATGTTCATCTTTTTCATGTCTCTTGACGTGTTTCTAAGTTTTCTAGAGTCTGATAAATTCATTTTGAAAGCTGGGCCTTTTCGATTTCTCTAAGTCCAAAGATCTTTTTTAGACCACAGGTAAGCATTCTACCTCTTTTTTTGTTGTTTTTTTCGTGACAACAAAACACTGGGTTACGTTCAGCTTACTGTTGCATTGCCGATGATACTGTTGTTGTTGTTATTGTTGTTGATTTGGTATCACTCTTTGAGTAGGGGAGCAGCCATCCCCTAGGCTGCCGTAGGAGTGCCCATAATTCAAGGTGGGAGAGGGGGGGGGCATCTATGACCCATGCTACCAGGGGGCCTATTTCCTAGGGCGGAGGTCCCATAACCCTGAAAGGGAGCTCGATACCCTAGGCTTAGGGTCCCTTTGCACTCTGAGGATAAGAGCTCCTGCTGGCTGCGCGAGGAAGCACCAGTTAACCCCCCTGGTTGGCCCTCTTAGACCCGGGGGTGGTAACTAGATTTCCCTCTGAAGTTGCGGGACCACGAGATGCCTTGGTTGCTGGGTCGTTGGCTGAGGCGGAGAGGAGGCAAAAACACGTCAAATCACGGCGGTTAGACTCGGGGACAGGGAATGTACGAGGCTCTATTTGGTGTAATGAGTCTCCTACGGGACGGTGGTAGCAGGATAGAGCGGTATGGCTTGACTCTATTGTCGAAGAGCACATCACACGATGATAAATATGAGGAAGTGACTACGAGTACGGCAGAAAAGCCCCCGATTGGTGTTCTGCGCATGCGTGGTGAAACGAAATAAGGTAGCGGCGGCCTCGACACGAGATGATACCACTCTAAATTAGGTCAGGTTCGTACTTACTACCCGGAAATAACGTTTATATGCGCATATGCATGTGTGACGCACGCATAACAGCGAGACACCAAATACGGCTGACTTACGGGTAACACCAGCCTAAATATAAACACACAAGGAAATAAACCTGGAAACAAAATCTAAGTAGTAGCAAGATCGAGACTCAAGACCTTAGGAGGGAGGTCTTGGCGAAAGGGTGAAATCGAGTATAGTTCCGACTGGCTCCGGTTGGGTAAGGTGTCGTGGTCATCTTCGTATCCCGCCCTATCATAGGATCGTTAGTATCCTTCGTTAGTATCGAAGCCAGATCGTTAGTATAAGGATCGTATGAGTAGTATCGAAGCCAGGATCGTTAGTATCGTATGCCAGGAGTATCGAAGCCAGGATCGTTAGTATGGAAGCCAGGTTAGTATCGAAGCCGATCGTTAGTATCGAAGCCAGGATCGTTAGTATATCGTATATCGTTAGAAGCAGGATCGTTAGGTATGATGTTAGTATCGAAGGGATCATCGAAGCCAGGATCGTTAGTATCGAAGCCAGGATCGTTAGTATCGAAGCAGGATCGTTAGTATCGAAGCCAGGATCGTTAGTATCGAGCCAGGTAGTCGAAATCGAAGATGTTAGTATCGAAGCCAGTTAGTATCGAAGCCAGGATCGTTAGTATCGAAGCCAGTTAGATCGAAGCCAGGATCGTTAGTATCAAGCCAGGATCCGAAGGATCGTTAGTATCGAAGCCAGGGATCGTTAGTATCGAAGCCAGGATCGTATCGAAGCCAGGATCGTTAGTATCGAAGCCAGGATCGTTAGTATCGAGCCAGATCGTTAGTATCGAAGAGTATCGAAGCCAGGATCGTTAGTATCGAAGCCAGGATCGTTAGTATCGAAGCCAGGATCGTTAGTATCGAAGCCAGGATCGTTAGTATTATCGTAGTATCGAAGCCAGGATCGAAGCCAGGATCGTTAGTATAGTATATCGAGCCAGGATCGTTAGTATCGAAAGCCAGATCGTAGTTGTAGTATCGAAGCCAGGATCGTTAGTATCGAAGCCAGGATCTTAGTATCGAAGCCAGGATCGTAGTATGAAGCCAGATATCGAAGCCAGGATCGTTAGTATCAAGCCAGGAGAGTATCGAAGCCAGATTAGTATCGAAGCCAGGATCGTTAGTATCGAAGCCAGGATCGTTAGTATCGAAGCCAGGAAGAAGCCAGGATCGTTAGTATCGAGCCAGGATCGTTAGTATCGAAGCCAGGATCGTTAGTATCGAAGCCCCGAAGCCAGGATCGAATATCTTAGATTCGTATAGTATACGAAGCCAGGATCATCGAAGCCATTTAGTATCGAAGCCAGACAGAAGCCAGATCATAGTATGAAGTATCGTTAGTATCGGATCGTATCGAAGCCAGTATCTTAGTATGAAGCCAGGATCGTTAGTTATCGAAGCCAGGATTTAGTATCGAAGCCAGGATCGTTAGTATATCGTTTAGCGAAGCAGGATCGTTAGTATCGAAGCCAGATCGTTAGTATCGAGCCGATCGTTAGTATCCGAAGCCCATGATCGTAGTATCAAGTATCGAGCCCATCGAAGGATCGTATAGTCAGGATCGTATCGAAGCCAGGTATCGTTAGTATCGAAGCCAGATCGTTAGTATAGTTAGTATCGAAGCCAGGATCGTTAGTATCGAAGCCAGGATCGTTAGCCAGGATCGTTAGTATATCGTATCGAAGCCAGGATCGTTATATCGAATCGCCTGGAGCAGATGCGGCGTGGGGTTATTGCCCGGGAGGCGCCATTTTGGAAGCTATTATTTTCCAAACAGTTATGCTTAAATGTCCGTCATGTAGAGACAGAGAAAAAAAAAAATAAAATGAAGGCACGGAATGAAACGACTCAGTAAAGGAAGGAAAAATGAAAAGGCCAAAAAAAGCTGATAAGAATAAAAAGATAATAATAAATAAATAAATCGAATAAAGATAAATAAGAAAATAAAAAGAAAATTCAAAAAATAAATAAACAAACAAAAGGTGGGAGGAGAATGACGATAATGCCGGAAAGAGAAGTAAAAAAAATATAGAAAATAAACAGAAAAACTAAAAAAAACACGATTTATTTACACAAAAACAACAAAACCGAAAAAAGAACCATAAAAGCAAAAAAAAAACAGGAAAACACAACGAAAACCTATATAAAAAAAAAAAAAAAAAAAAAAAAAAAAAAAAAAAACATACAGAAAAAAAAAGAAAGTTAAGATATCCAGGAAAAAAAATTAAGAAAACTCATAAAGAACAAAGATAAGACAAGACAAAGTAGGAGAGGGATTCACAGGTGTCGAAGGAAGCGACTGTGAGTTCAAGGTGATTTGATCGATATATTGATGCGCCGAGAAGTAAAAGAGGAGGAAGAGAGAGAGGAGAGAGAGGAGAGGAGAGGAGGGGAGAGAGAGTAAGGAGGGAGAGAGGGGGAGGAGGGGGGAGAGAGAGGGGGGAGGCGAGAGACAGAGAGACGAGAGAGAGAGAGAGAGAGAGGAGAGTGTGAGTGTGGTGAGTGAGTGAGTGAGAGAAAGAGAGAGAGGGAGAGACAGCGAAGCCAAAAAGGAGAGAGAGAGAGAGAGTGGGTGAGAGGGAAAGATAGAGAGTGGAAGAAAAAGAGTGAAAAAAGGAGGAAGAGAGAGAGAAAGCGAAAGAAAAAGAGAAAGAGGTGAGAGGGAGAGATCGAGAGCGAAAGAAAAAAGAGAGAAAAAAGGAGAGAGCGAGAGAGAGTGTGTGTGTGTGTGGTGTTTTTATATGTTGAGAGAGAGAGAGGTTTGTGGGAGAGAGAGTGAAAAGAGAGTGTTTGTAAGAGGAAAGAGAGAGGGGGATGGAAGAAAAAAGAAAACAGGGAGAAGGGAAAAGAAAAGTTACTAGAGACAGTAAATAGAGAAAGAGAAAAAAGAGAGAAACACACGCAAAACCACAGCACAAACATACACACGACAAAAGTCACAAGACACGTGTACAAAACAGACTCAGTCCATCAGATTAAACATATATTATATCGAGGGTCTTGGAAGGAGAGGGAAAAGAGAGGTGAGAATGACAGAAGAATAATAGATAGAGAAGGAGAGAGGGAGAGATAAGGAGAGAAAGAAATAGAGTGCGAGAGCAATAGAGAGAAAAGAAATAAGGCATGAAAAGGGGGAAAAAGAAGGAAATAAGCGAAGATGAAGAGAGAGAAAAGGGGGGGAAAAAAGAAAATAACAGAGGAAATGAAAGACAAATAAAAGAAAAAATAATGAGAATGAATCGCACAGCATTTTCAGTAAGAAAAATGCATATCCAAACACACAAACACACGTCACTGAATGCTCATACATTTTCCAATACATTTCCCAGGTCCAGGATAACGGTCTTATCCCCCCCACCCCCCACATCCCTCCACCCCCCCCACCCCCCCATCCCCCCTCCACCCCACCAACACCCCACCCCCCCCTCAAAAAAAAAAAAAAAAAAAAAAAAATAAGTCTTTACACTTCCTCCCGGCTCGCTCTAACACGTTCGCAGACGAGGGAAATCCATCCTTATTACGTCCTATCCTTCGGGTGATAATGGCGTATCTCTTCCACTTTCTTCGACAGCGCAGTCTCGTGATATCTTTTCTTCTTCTTTTCTTTCTTTTTTTTTCCTTTTTTTTCTTTACTTGAACTAAAGGTTTTTTTTATTTCATTTATTTACGTATTTATTGCTTTGACAC
>NW_020868870.1:110000-130000 GCF_003789085.1 Penaeus vannamei
ATGTTGGTGTTTATGTGGTATGTGGTATGTGTTCTGTGTAAGAGAGAGAGAGAGAGAGAGAGAGAGAGAGAGAGAGAAGAGAAGAGAGAAGAGAGAGAGAGAGAGAGAGAGAGGAGGAGAGGGAGAGAGAGAGAGAGAGAGAGAGAGGAGTAGAGAGAGAGAGAGAGCGGGGGGGGGGGGGGGAGCGGAGCGAGGTGAGGGAGAGAGAGAGAGAAGAGAAAGAGAGAGAAGTCGATAAGAGAGCAGAGAGAGAGAGAGAAGAGAGAGAGACAGAGAGAGAGAGAGAGACAGAACAGACAGACAGACAATACTTGAAAACCATAACCACACAAGTTTACAAAACTATCAAACATAAGAACCCGAATCTTCATACATTTCTACGAGTCTCTTGAAAGCTGGAAAATTCAAATCTAAATAGGCCTGAAAAAAAATATATGAACCCAACCAAGAAAGAGCGAATATGAATATACTAAATAAAGGGATTGAGTGGTAGGTCATGTCGGGTCAGGTCAAACAGACTCGAAAGAATTGAAAATGAGACAAGGTGGTCGTTGAATCCCCTTTACGGCCGGAAACGAAACCAGGGGGTAGTTGATGAAGAATAAAAAGAATATTGAGTAATATAAAATAACGGAAATTATGATAAATTAGTTCTTATGACTGTTTGTTCATTCTTATAGGGTATGTTGATGCAGAATAAAAAAATATTGAGTAATAAAAATTATAAATTGTATGACTGTTAGAAATTTAGATAGTTGAAAAGATGATAATATTGAGTATATTACAAATGCGATGCCAAATAGAGAATAATTGAGTAATAAAAATGTCGGAAATATAAAATAACAAAAGATGATTCTTGGACTGTTTGTTATTAATATAGGGTAAGTTGATGCAGAATAAAGAATTTGAGTATATTACAAATGCGGAAATATGTCAACAAGAACATAAATAATCAAAAGATGATTGCGGATTATTGAATGCTGTATTCGATGTTGATTATTATGACTGTTGATGTGATTTAGAGTAAGAGAATAAAGATGTTGAGTATATTGAAAATACAAGAAAAACAAACTTGTTACTGACTTTGGGTAGGTAATGTAGATTAACAAATTTTCGTATATTAAAAAAAAGACAAACAGGAGTACCTAAAGATGAGTCTTATGACTATTGTTATTGACTGAGGGTAGTTGATGTAGAATAATCAAAATATGGAGTATATTGAGAATACGTAAACAAACAAAATGTAAATAAGAGGAATAACAAAAGATATTATCATTAAGTAGTAGTAGTAATAGACGTAGTGATAGTAGTAATGTCTATTTATCATGTATTATTGTGACAGTTAATATCATTTTTTATATTGTTATAACATAATATCATATCATTATTAGTGCTGTTCAAACCTTATAACCTTATCCCCCTAGAGAACAAGCAAGCAAAGCATACAAAAACAAAAACAATAGCAAAACAAAAACAAAAATCCTCAACAGCAAACAAAGAAACAAGACAGCAAAACAATAAAAAAAACAACAGCAACAACAAAGACCCAACCAAAAAACAACAAAAAAACAACAAAACAAGCAACACCCAAACAAATACCTCAACAACAACTGAAAAAGTAACATCAAACAACAAGTTACCCCCCACCGCCCCCCCCCTCCCCCGTAGGCTCATGCACCTGCTATTATCCAAACCCACTAAACCCCAAGGTGCGTCACCCAAGGCGGCTTCCACTCTCGCAAATTAATGTAGATGACAGAACGAGGAGGCTCATGGGGCCACGGGGGAAGGGGGGGGGGGGGGGAGAGGGGAAAGGGGGAGGGGGGAGTCTGTTGCAGTGTGACTTCAGTTGGTGTGTGGTTTGTGGTCTAAGTTGTGGTGTTGTGTGTTTGGTGGTCTAAGTTGGTGTGTTGTTTGTGGTCTGGTGTGTTGTGTGTTGTGTTGTGTGTCTTGTGGTCTGGTGTGTTGTTTGTGGTCTGAGCTCGTGTTTTGTTTGTGGTCTAAGTTGGTGTGTTGTTTGTGGTCTGAGTTGGTGTGTTGTTTGTGGTCTGAGTTGGTGTGTTGTTTGTGGTCTAAGTTGGTGTGTTGTTTGTGGTCTAAGTTGGTGTGTTGTTTGTGGTCTGTTGTCTTCGGTGTGTTGTTTGTGGTCTAGCAGTCGGTGTGTTGTTTGTGGTCTAAGTTGGTGTGTTTGTTTGTGGTCTAAGTCGGTGTTTGTGTTTTTGGTCTGTCGGTGTGTGTTTGTGTCTAAGTTGGTATGTTGCTTATAACCAAAGATGGTATGTTGCTTGTACTGAGATGATATCCTTTTAGTATTAATATCTCGATGTTGGGAGATTGGATGATGGTACTTTCCTTAAAGACAAGTTGCTATGAAGATTAATACTGTCGTAGAATCTTTTCTTGTCTTTCTCTCTTAGTGATGTAGATTCTTGTCTTCTTCTTCCTCTACTACTTCTTTCTTTCTTTCTTAGTAGCGATGTAGGTTCTTTTTTCTTTCCCTTTTTTCTTCTTTTTTATTTTTTTCTTTTTCTTGTCTAGATTCTTTTCTTCCTCTCCTTCTTCTTTCTTTCTTTCTTAGTAGCGTCAGATTCTTTTCTTCTTCTTCTTCTTTCTTAGTCGCGTGGAAGATTTTTTTTCTTTCTTTCTTCTCTTTCCCTTTTCTTCTTTCATTCTTATTTTACAAAAAAAGTTCTTCAAGAGATTAACAGATAAAGAAAATGCGTTCCAGTTCTTAGTATCCGAGGACTGAAATATATGTTTCATGTTATTTTAGACAAGTTATTGAAAAGGGTTGATAATAACAAAATAACCTCTTTTTGTTCTACTTTTGTTGTTTTTGCTTTTGTGTTTGTTTCGTCATACCTATTTCAATTATTTATATTGATAAAAGAGTGAATCAGCATCCAGGAAGAAATTAAGAAATAAATAAATAAAAATAAAAACGTCCCAATTCATTTGATATCCTAAACATGCTATAAACAAGAAAGAAAGAAAAAACACAAATTCAAATGCTAAATCTAAAACGGATTTACGAACAGCTAGTCAGTTCTGTCTCTCCTCTATTTTTTTTTTTTTTTTTTTTTCACGAAATAGAAATTCTTATTTTATAGAAACGTTTTACGATTCCCAATGCTGAATCGGACGGAACTCATTGGATATTTACTGCCGTTGCACTGCAATATTGCTCGCTTCCATTGAAATCTGCCGTTGACTCTTACCCGGGGCTGATGGAGAGGAGCTCCAGTGATATTGTTTTTCATCTTAAGTCAAAAATTATTAAAGGTTCTTCTTGTTTTTTGTGAAAAAGTAAAACGGTATCCAATTTCATTTCGTTGTTCTTTCTATATTTCACATATAAATATATTATTTTTTCTTACTCTGTTTTTTCAACAATTTAAGTTTTTTTTAAAGGTTCTTGTTTTTATGAAAAAGTAAAAAGGTATCTAATTTAATTTCGTTGTTCTTTCTATTTCTATATTTCGCATAAGTATATACTTTTTCTTACTCTTTTTCTTTATTTTTTTCCTTTCTATGTAAATTTATTAAAGGTTCTTCTTATTTGTATAAAAAGAAGTAAAAAAATAACCAATTTCATTTCGTCGTTCTTTCTATATTTCACATATAAATATATACTTTTTTCTTACTCTTTTTTTCAACTATTTAAGTCAAAATTTATTAAAAGTTCCTCTTATTTGTATGGAAAAGTAAAAAAAAAAAAAAAAAGAAAGTATCCAATTTCATTTCGTTATTCTTTCTAGTTTTATATATACTTTTTCTTTTTCTTTTTTTTCTCTTTGATTTCCTTGCATCTATTTAAAAGTCAAAACTTATTAAAGGTTCCTCTTATCTGTATAAAAAAAAAGTAAAAAAAAAAAGCATCCAATATCATTTCGTTATTCTTTCTATTTCTATATTTCGCTTGAAAACATACTTTTTTCTTTTTCTTTTTCTTTTTTCTTTTTCTTTCAACTATTTAAGACAAGATCAAGCATTATCCCACCTCTTCTTTTATTTACTTTTTTTATACTCTCAGCGATCGACTTATCTTGAGTACGATCTTGTAAGAAAATAAAAGATAATGAAATAGAAAGTCAGCTGATGTTCCAAGCAAAAAAAAAAAAAAAAAAAAAAAAAAAAAAAAAAAAAAAAAGTTTTTTAATTACTTACGGGATTTTTCATCGTTTGAAACTGTGTTCTTTGCTAGGATTTAATTTTCTGATTTCTGATGTATATCCAGAGGGCAGGATGTGTAATAAGGGGTACTAGGGTGTTGCTCCGTCAGTAAGGAATTTCCAACTTATCAGAGGCCTTTTGCAAGAATTTCGGGGCAAAATGTTGCACTTCTCTGATGATTAATACTGTGAGTATGAGGTGAGTACGAAGTAGGTTTAGGCTCTTATGGTTCCAGTTAGGAATGATGTTGCACATATACATACATTAAAGTTAATACAAGTAGTCAGTTTTAGCTTACATACATACATCCTTACATACATACGTACATAAATACATACATTTGCATATAACTATATATGTATATATGCGTGTGTGTTTGTGGTGTGTGTGTTGTGTTGTGTTGTTGTGTTGGTTGTTGTGTTGTGTGGTGTGTGTTGTTTGTGTGTGTGTGTGGGTGTTTGTGTGTCTTGTAGTAGGTGCGTTCTTGTTATTTATTTCTCTATGTTTGTTCTTGTTCTTTATTCATGTTGTTCTGTCCTTGATTGCATGTGTGGTCTGTCTGTATTGTCTATGTGTTGTCTGTCCGTATGCATGTGTTGTCTGTCTGTATGCATGTTGTGTCTGTCCCGTTAGGCATTATTGTTTGTTTCTGTCCTGTGTATTGTCTGTTCATTGTGTTGTCTGTCTGGATTGCATGTTGTGTCTGTCTGGGCCATTCTCTTATTTTTCTTATTCCTTGTTTCTTATTTTATATTTTCTCTATATTGTTGTGGTTCATGTTGTTTCTTTTCTTGTGTTATTCGTGTTTTCTTGTCTGGTATTGCTATGTCTTCTGTATGTTCTTATGTGTTCTTGTTCTGTTATTCTATTTGTTTGTGTTCTTGTCTTTTGTATGCTTATTGTCTGGTCCCTTATTGCTTGGGTCTTGTCTGTATTTCTATTTGTTTTGTGTTTTCTGTCTGTAAATTTTGTTTATTTTGTGTATTTTCTGTTTTTCTTGTTATGTTTGTCTCTTTATTGTTGTTGTTTTGTTTCTTTGTTAATTTTCATCTGTGTATCTTTTGTGTATGTCTCTTTTATTGTTGTGTATCTGTTCTGTATGTGCTATTTGTGTGTCTGTCCTGTGCATGTGTTGTCTCTCTGTTATTGTCTATGTTGTGTCTCTCTGTTATGGCTATATGTGTTGTGTTCTTTGTTTTCTGTATTGTCATTTTGGTGTGTCTCTGTCTGTTATGTCATGTGTTGTTCTTTGTTTTGTTGTCTATGTTGTTCTTGTCTGGTTATCATTTTGTGTGTTTCTGTCTTTGTATGCAGTGTGTGTTTTCTTTGCTGTATTGTCTATTATGTGTGTTCTGTTGTTTGTTATGCTTGTGTTTGCGTTATACATTGTGTTTCTGTTCGTGTGTTGTCTATTGTTGTTTGTCTTGTTCTTGTATTGTTCTTATTGTGATTCTGCGTGTTATTTTCATTTGTTGTTCTGTCTGTTCTATGTCTATCGTTGTATATTCTGTCTGTATGCCATGTGTATCTGTCTGTATGCATGTGTATCTGTCTGTATGCATGTGTGTCCTGTCTGTATGCATGTGTGTCTGTCCTATGCATGTGTGTCTGTCTGATGCATGTGTGGTCCTGTCTGGATGCATGTGTTGTCTGTCTGTATGCCATGTGTGGTCTGTCCTGTATGCATGTGATTTCTGTCTGTATGCATGTGTGTCTGTCCCTGTATGCCAGTGTGTGCCTGACTGTTATGCATGTTGTGATTCTTCCGTGGCATGTGTGTCTGTCTGTATGCATGTGTGTCTGTCTGTATGCAATGTGTGTCTGTCGTGTGCATTGTGCTGTCTGTATGCCATGTGTGTCTGTCCGTTTGTGCTGTTGTCTGTCTGTATGCATGTGTGTTCCTGTCCTGTATGGCATGTGTGTCTGTCCGTGGTGCATGTGTGTCTGTCTGTATCATGTGTGTCTGTCTAGTATGCATGTGTGTCTGATCTGTATGCATGTGTATTCTGTCTGTATGCATGTGTGTCTGTCTGTATGCATGTGGTCTGGTCTGTATGCATGTGTGTCCTGATCTGTATGCATGTGGTCTGTCCTGTATGCATGTGATTCTGTCTGTATGCATGTGGTTCTGTCTGTATGCCATGGTGATTGCTGACTGTACGCATGTCTGTTCTCGTGTGCTAGGTGTTCTGTCTGTTTAATTGTTCTATGTGTTGTCTTGTTCTTGTTGTCTTATTTGTGTTGTTTCTGTCGTTGTTGTTGCAGTTGTTCTGTTCTTTATTGTTTCATTGTGTGTCTTGTTCCTGTTGCTATATGCCTTGTTCTGTTATTGTTCAGTTGTGTTTCGTTCTGTTATTGCTTATTTTGTGTGCTGTCCGTGTGCATGTGTGTCTGTCCTGTATGCATTGTGTCCTGTCCTGATGCAGTGTTGTCTGCTCCTGTATGCATTGGGTTGGTCTGTTCTGTAATGCATGTGTGTCTGTGCGTATGCAATGTGTGTACTGTCTTATGCACGTGTGTGCTGTTTCTGTATGCAATGTGTGTCTGTCTGGATGCATGTGTGTTGTCTGTTATGCATGTTGTGTTGTTAGTACGTACCATCCTCACGCTCTCCCATTGCCACGTTTATTCTCATCCAGAACGCGCAAGCACTGGGCCTCCGCATCCATCTCCCGAGGCATCCTGAGCATCTCGGCGCGTTTGTCTTATCTCGATCCATCATCCGTCGTTGCGGCTCTGTCACGCTTCGGGGGAGTGTCTTGTCGAGGAATATCTTGTCTTGTTCCTCTGGTATCGCTCGTTGCCATGACTCTGGTCCGGTGTCTGGTTGAGCCTTCGCTTTAGTTGTTTTCTTTTTCTTTTTCTGTTTCTTTTTTTTTTCTTTTTTTCTTTTTTTCTTTTTTCTTTTTTCTTTTTTTCTTTTTCTTTTTTCTTTCTTCTTTCTTCTTCTTCCTTCTTCTTCTTCTTTCTTTCTTTTTCTTTTCTTTTTTTTTTCTTTTTTCTTTTTCTCTTTCTTCTTTTCTTCTTTTTCTTTTTCTTTTCTTCTTTTCCTTCTTTTCTTCTTTTTTCTTTTTTCTTTTTCTTTTTCTTTTTCTTTTCTTTTCTTTTTTCTTTTTCTTTTCTTTTTTTCTTTTTTCTTTTTCTTTTTCTTTTTCTTTTTATTTTTTATTTTTATTTTTATTTTTTTTCCTTTTTCTTTTCTTTTTTTTCTTCTTTTTTTCTTCTTCTCCCTTCTTTTTCTCCTTCTTCTTCTTCCTCTTTTTTTTACTTTCTTTGTAATTATTATGCTCTAATCCCCTATCCCTTTGCTCATTATCCTCCTTTCTCGCCTGGATATATCCCTGTCTCTTCCCCCATTAACCCCCATTAACCCCCAATATTCCCAAACTCAGATTTCTTCCCCATTACAAATCTCTTCCCCATGATTCATCACCGAACCTCATCTCAGAGACTCATCCTATTACTTCCCCATTACTCATCTACCCCATTATTACAACCCCATTCTTACATTTAACACCTTCCGTCTCCCCAATATCCCCCACTATGACAAACTGCCCCTCCCCACTACCCCAACTCTAACACCCTTCGCTTCCCCAATATTCGGCCCCATTTCCCTAACCCCAACTCAACGATCACACTTCCCCCCTATAACTACAACCCTCCCCCCCCCCCCACCATCGCCCTCTTCCTCCTCAACCACTAACCCCTTACCCCCACTAACGGCCTAGTCCCCCCACTATCTAATTTCCTGAGGCTAATTCACCTCCCCCCACCTTAATAATTTGTCCCAATTAGCTATTTATCCTAATGCCTTCCCACTACCTACCTCGCTCCTACCCTTATGCCCTGGTTTTTCGCTTAACCCATCTCTCTGTCCTCTTTTACCTATGCCTTCCTTACCTCCTACACTTTACCCCTCCCCCCCCTCCCCATATCTTTTCCTTTACATATACTCTCTCTTCAAATCGATATTTTGCCTTAAAAATACTTCCTTAAGTTCCCCTAATACATTTTCCTTTACCTGTCCTTCAACCCATAAAGCCTACCTTTTCCCCATTCCCTGCATCCGCTTACCCTATTTCCCCTCTTTCTCTCTCCCCTCGGCCTTTTACCATCCGTCTATACTCCCCCCCCCCCCCCCCCCTACTTACACGCAACACTTACCCATTACATTTTATCACTAGCTCCCCCCTCCCTCCCCCCCCCTTTCCTTTACCTAGCCTCCACCCCTTCATTCCTACACCCTACCCTTCCCCTCCTACCTATCCCCACCACCTCTAGCCCCCCCGGGCTCTATTCCCCTACGCCCTACCAACTCATCTCCTTCCCCCGTCCCTCCCTCCCTTCCCCTACTCCAATCCCTTCCTTCCTTCCTCCATACCTCCCACCCTCCCTCCTCCCTCTCATCCCGTCCCTAACATCCACACTTTTCCTTCCCTCTGTTGCTCCTCCCTCCTTCCTCCCTCCCCCCCCTCCATGTCCCCTCCTTCCTACCTCTTTCCTCCGCCCTCCCCTCCTCTCCCTCCCTCCTCACCCCTTCCCTCCTCCCTACCCTTCCGCCCCTCCGCCTCCCCTTCCCTCTTTCCTCCCTCCTTCCCTCCTTCCTCCCTCCTCTCCCTTCCTCCATCCTCCCTCCTCCCTCCCTTCCATTCCTTCCTCCCTCCGTTCCCTCTCCTTTCTTTCCCTCCTCCCTCCCTCCCTACACCTCCTCCCCCTTTCCTCCTTTCCCTTCTTTCCTCCTTCGTCCCCCTCCCATCCTTTCCCTCTTCCCTCCCCCCATCCTCCCCTCCTCCCTCCCTCTCTTCCCTCCCTCCCTTCCTCTCCTCCTTTTCCATACTCTCTCTTCTCCTCCCTCCCTCCCTTCCTCCCTCGCCTCCCTTCCCCCGCCTCTGCCTCCTCCCCTTCCCGCCTCCCTCCCTCCCTCCTCCCTTTTCCCCCCTCCGTTCCTTTTTCCCTCCCTCTCTCCTTCCCTCCCTCCTCCTTCCCTCCTTCCTCCCATCCCTCCCTCCTCCCGTCCCTTTCCTTCTCCTTCCCTCCTCCCTTCCTCCCTCCTCCCTTCCCCCTCCTCTCCTCACTTTTTCCTCCTCCCTCTCTCCTCTCTCCCTTCCTTCCTCCTTCCTCCCTCCTTTCCCTCCTCCCCTCCTCCTTCCTTCCTCCTTCCCTCCTTCTTCTCCTCTTCCTTCTCCCTTCCTCCCTTCCTCCCTCCCTCCCTCCCTCATATCTCCCTTCTCGCCCTCCCCCCATCCCTCCCTCCTCCCTCCCTCCTTCCCTCCCTCCTCCCCTAATCCCCTCCTCCTCCCTCCCTCCTCCTCCCTCCCTTCTCCTTTTCCTCCGTCTACCCATCCTTCTCTCCTCTCATCCCTCCCTCCTCCTCCCTCCCTCCCCCTTCACTCCTCACCTCCCCTTTTCCCTCCATCCTTTCCCTCTACGCTTCCCTCCCTTCCCTCCTCCTCCCTTCCCCTTCCCTCCTCCCTCCTCCCTCCCTTCTCCCTTCCCTCCCTTCCTTCCCTCCTTCCTCCTTCCCTCCCTTTCCCCCGTTTACCATCCGTCTCACTTCCTCCGAAACAGGAAGACGGAAATTTCCTTCAGGAAGATTTCGTGCTTTCAACCCCGGAGCTTTCGCTTCGTTCGGATGGCGACGACTTCGGCTTAAAGCGGAGCGTCTTATTCGCAGACGGCGGTCGCTCGCTCTCTCTTTCTGTCTGTCTCTCTGTCTTTCTTTCTTTCTTCTTTCTCTCTTTCTCTGTCTGTCTGTCTATCTATCTATCCATCTATCTCTAATTCTCTCTCTCTCTCTCTCTATCTCTCTTTTTCCTTTCTCTCTCTCTCTCTCTCTCTCTCTATCTACCTATCTATCTCTAATTCTCTCTCTCTCTCTCTTTTCCTTTCTCCCTCTCTTACTTTCTCTCTCTCTCACTCTCTCACTCCCTCACTCTCTCTCTTTCTCACTCTCTCACTCTCTCACTCTTACTCTCTCTCTCTCTCTCTCTCTCTCTTCTCTTCTTCTCCTCTCTCTCTCTCTATATATATATATATATATATATATTATATATTATAATATATATATATATGTGTGTGTGTGTGTGTGTGTGTGTGTGTGTGGTGTGTGTTGTGTGTGTGTGTGTGTGTGTGTGTGTGTTGTGTGTGTGTGTGTGTGTGTGTGTGTGTGTGTGTGTATAAATATATACATATATATATGTACATACAGACACACAAATACATGATAAATAGATATAGATATATATACATATATCTATTTATCTATATATATGTATATGTGTATATACATACATGTATACATCGCGACGCTTCACCTTGGCTGCCTGTCTGTCTGAGTAACGCTCAGAAATATTCACGGGTGGAGAAGCAGACAAGCATGTATGTATGTATGTTTACGTATGTATACTTGTATATATAAATGTATAAATATAGATAACGATATATCGATAGATAGATAGACAGATAGGCAGGTATGAATAAATAGACAAACATAAAAAATTAAATAGGTAGATAGAAAACAGATAAACCTATCAATAAACAAACAGATTCATGATAGGGACAGATTTAGAAATCCATTTATGCAGTACATAAACTCGCTCCGCAATTTCTTCAGCAATTTGCCATTGTCTGAAAATTCAATTGGAAAACCTCCAGGGAAATTGAGGATGTGTATTCCATCTCTGTCTCCGAAATGCCGATGTCTGAAAAATTATATACCAGGATGCACGGGCTGGGGAGATTACTACGGATACTCTTAATATTTCACTTTATTTCTGTTTCATATCTTTTGGAGGTAAGGGTTGGAGAGGGAAGGTTGCCAGGTATTATTATTATTGTTTTCATCGCTGTTCTTCGATTATCTTATCATCATTATCAGTATCATTATTGTTATGGTTATTATCATTGCCATTATTATCTATTTTTATAATTACAAGTATCATTATTATCATTTTCATTATTACTATCATTATCATTATTATAGTTATCATTAGTATCATGATTATCATTATTATTTTCATTATCATCATTATAGTTAGCATTATTACTATTATCATTATTATCATTATTGTTTTTATCATCATTATAATAACCATTATTACTATTATCATTATTATCATTATTGTTTTATCATCAATTTCATTATCATTATAATAACTTTCATTTTCATTAGCATTATTGTTACCTTTATCATCATTACCACTATTATTATCAAAACTATTATTATCATCATTATCCTTTATTATTATTATCATTATTGTTATTATCATCATTATTACTAATATTGTTGTTTTTATTATCAATATTATTATCCCTATTATCATTATCATTACTATTATCCTTGTCAATACTATTATCATTGCTTAATAGGGACTTTCACATCCATAGCACTTGGTTATTGTGTAGAAACGAAATTCTCTTTCTTACATCATTTCAAAGAAAACGGAAACGCTTATCTAGGATTATCTTTTACCCTTAGAAGTTTCCTAAACCCTGAAATTGATCCTGAAAGTCAAAAGAAGTAAAATGTAACAAACACATCATACCATGAAAATGTAGGTACTAACGGACAGCTAAATGAAATGATGAAGTCCTCACTCCCCTATACAAAGTTTGGCCCTATGTTCACGAATATCTACAAAATAAACAAGAGAAACTACTTTCACCAGATATATGCTCTGCTACTGTTCACATGTTCTCTCGCCCTGGATATAATTTCAGGTACGTTCGATCACTTACTGGTTGGGTTCAGATACTAAATTTTAGAACACATGGGTAGGTGAACATGGTTTGGGCCTTCGTCTTGATAATCCAGCTTCTTGTCTGTCTGTGCATTTCGACACTCTTCACATATACTAAGACAATTCTTCGGCTAAAAACGAATTCGGATTTCTGTCTACCTCTTCTAATACGTGTGAAGTTTTGTTGTTTATATAATAGATACAACCAGAGTTTAACAACGTTCTAATAAGGTCTAATCAACAAGGCAATTTGACCTTTGGGATTTTGACTTCCTTTTCATTTTTTTTTTTTTTTTCTCTTTCTTCTTCTTTTTACTGCATTCTCATTTTCTGCTTTTATTTTGATGTTTATAAATCTCTGTATGTTCTGTGTTCCTCACAAGCTTTGTCCTTTAGCGACTTGTTACATTTTTTGTTTGATATTCTAGTACTTTGCTCACTCTCTATCATATATATATATATATATATATATATATATATATATATATATATATATATATATATATATATGTGTGTGTGTGTGTGTGTGTGTGTGTGTGTGTGTGTGTGTGTGTGTGTGTGTGTGTGTGTGTGTGTGTGTGTGTGTGGTGTGTATGTGTATGTGTATGTGTGTGTTGTGTGTATGTGTATGTGTATGTGTATGTGTGTGTGTGTTGTGTGTTTGCGTGCGTGTGTGTGTGAGAGAGAGAGAGAGAGGCGTGTGTTCGTGCGTGCGTGCGCGTGTGCGCGTATCTGTGTTTTGCAGAAAAGGCAGAGATACAAATATTTTCAATAATTTACCATTTATTAAATAAATTCATACACCTTACATTTTCCCCACATCTGCTAAATTACCGTACACACAACCCTCCATCCTTACTTCCTCAAACGACAACAAAAGCAACATTATCTCCCCCCCCCCCCCGCCCCCCGAAACCTGACCGTCTTGAAAGGGTTAGTCACCGGAAGTCAACCTCCGCCTCAGGCCATTCCGGTTGAATGAAAGAAGTTTGTGAATGAAAGCATTTTTAGTTGCAATGCATGGAGACGGTTTCCTTAAAATGCTGCGTGATTATTCATGCTTGTTGAGATTTTAATATTTCAAGAATCTGAATTAGTTAAATTCGATTCACTTTGATTGACTTGAAATACTGGAATAGAAAAATGAATAAATAAATAAATGAAAATTATTATTCCCAATTCACTAATCTGGATTTTTTGATCGACAATAAACGCATTTACTTCTAAATAAATGAAAGTAATATGTTCAATAGCCAATGACCTTTCCCCTTCAATAATTCACGACATTTTAAGATATCTCGAAGACCTTTTTCATCAGACTGATTCCAAATAGTCTCATTGTCTCAGCACATCACCTGATTTAAGATATTTTTACTAACAGCTGATGCATTTCTTCCCACACATTTTTTATTTCTTTTTTTTTTTTTTTTTTTTTTTTTTTTTTTTTTTTTTTTTTTTTTTTTTTTTTACTTTCTTTTTAACAGCTGATGGGTTTTTCACTCGAATGGCCCCCGAGACTCGCTTGAATGATTCCTTACATTTTTCCGGGAATTAATGGAGGCTTGGTTAATTCGAAACATTTCTATTTGATGGTTCAGAATATTCCCTTCCGGTCTCTCGTTGTTTCTTTGTCTTTCATTCTCTTTTTCTCTCTCTGTTTAATTTCTCTTCTTCTCTCGTTCTCTCGTTCTCAAATACTCTCGTCATTTAATCGTCTCTCTCTCCAGTCTCTTCTTCTCTCTCTTTCCTCTCCTGTTTCTCTTCTCGTCCTCGGCTCTCTCGTCTCCTCTCCTCACTTCGTCTCTCAGCAATCTCTCTCTCTATCTCGTTCTCTTCTATCTCTCTATCTCACTTCTCTCTGTGTGTCGATCTCGACTCTCTCGTCTTCTCTCATCTCCCCCTCGTCCTCTCTGAATTCTCATCTTCTCTCTCTCTATGCTCTCTCTCTCTTCTGTATGTGTGTGTGTGTTTCTCTCTCTCTTCTCTCTCTCTCTGTAGTGTGTGTGTGTTTCTCTCTTCTTCTCATCTCTCATTCCTTCAATTCTCTCCAATCTCTCTCTCTCTCGTCTCTCTCTCTTCTCTCTCTTCTCTCTCTCTCTCTCTCGTCAATCTCTCTCTCTCTCTTCTCTTCTCTTCGTATGTGTGTGTGTGTTTCTCTCTCTGTCTATCTGTTCTGTCTCTCTCTCTCTCCCTGTCTCTCTCTCTCTCTCTCTTCTCTCTCCTCTCTCTCTCTCTCTCTCTCTTCTTACTCTCTACTCTCTCTCTATCCTCTCTATCTCCTCTCTCTCTTCTCTCTCTCCTCTTATGTGTGTGTGTTCTTCTCTCTTTCTTCTGTCCTCTCTTCACTCTCCTCATCCTCTCTCTCTTCTCTCGTCCTCTCTCTCTCTCTCCCTCTCTCTCCACTCCTCTTCTCTCCGTATGTGTGTGTGTGTTTGCTCTCTCTCTCTCTCTCTCGCTCATCTCCTCGACTCCCTCCTCCTCACTCTCTCTTCTCTCTTCTCTCTCTTCTCTCTCTCTCTCTCTCTCTCTCTCTCTCTCTCCTCCATCTCATTATCTCTCCTTCCTCTCTGTCTGTCTTCTCTTCTCGTCCATTCTCTCTCCTCTCTCTCTTTCTCTTTCCTCTGTATATTTGGTGTGTAAAATTTCTTCGTCTCTCTCTTGTCAATCTCTATCCTCGTCAATCTCTGTCCTNAAGGGTGCACTACAGCAAACTGATTAGTGACCTTATCCACTATATTTTTTTTCCTACTGCAAGAGTGCAACAGCCATAATTTCCTGAAGGGTGATCAGTTTTCCTCAAGTTTAGTTTGTTAACCATTCCCTTGCCACTCTCACAAAGCATCACATTAGAGTAAGTTTACAATATTCCAAACAGCTTTCTTTTCGTCAACCAGCAAATAGGCACTGGGGGGGGAGGGGGAGAGAGCAATGATGTTATGATGAAAGAAAACTGTATTTGTTCAACAGCAAAATCTAATACCTGATTCTAGTAGTGAAATTCTCTGAAGAAAGAGATAGGGAGAAACTGGTATATAGGTCAGGTAGCACAATGGACACTTCAGTGATATACAGGAAACCAAGACAATACATTGGTTGATGCAAATATGGAAGAATTGTTATGATTTGCAAGCTATCTCCTAAAACTGATGAACCCTAATAGAGGTAAATTGTTTTACTTATTTATGAATCAGAAAGTAACATTCAGTCCTCCACTTTATTTAAGTTCACTGCAATTTAAGTCGATTCCTCATGCGAAAGATAAAAATGACACCACAGCTCCTGGAATGTAATGCAATAAAAATAAAAAGACAAAAAATACAAGAAAAAATAGAGAAGACCCATGTAAGGCAAGAAGTCTTAAGTCTTTCTAAAGGAATGCACTCCTCCACCTTCTCCAGCCAGATGTTACATCTGGCAGGGAAGGGATGTCAAACCCCAAGTTGCTTCCAATTAAGCATGTGAAATAATTAACAATACAAAACAATTTGATATCATATGGACGAAAAGAATCATTCTGACCACAACTATGCTCACCGATCTCAACGCATAGCAAATACTTATTTTTCACACAGCAAGAATACACAGGTGTATTGTACCGGATGTAATGTTGTCACTGGGACTACTAAAGTCTGGGCGGCCATCATTGCAGGATTACAAAATGATACCTGCAACTGCAATGACAGTTAAATATACAAACTTTAATTATTATGGACTTCTACCAAGGTCACAAAAGGCTTACCCCACTGTCATTTAATATTTAAAGTAAGCCAAAATCCCTAATGCTAGGTCACATTATACCTGGGGCATTTTGTGTTTTCATGAAGAAAAGACATTGAGCAGTTTCTCCTACTATCAAAATAGAAATGGTGGCTTAGAAGCAACTGAGTCATAGTCCATCCATGTAAGCAAAAATAATAAAAGCACTGACTGTGATATACTTTAACACTGCTTCAGACCCACCAAACAAAAGATTATACATGTTTATGTCTTTACAAGGCTTATACACTTACTCATTTATCATGACTGCCAGTATAGCCTAATAATACATAGCGGCTTATCTACTGTTAGCCTTCTTATAATACAGAGAATCTGTTTGGAGAACACAACCTCTGGAAGCTGGATGACAGAATCTCCTGACTTGACACCTGTACAAGCATTGATGATATCTGGTCAACTATCAGGCTCTTTCATCCACCTATCTGGCAGATGGAGTACTCTCCAAGCAGACTTTTAATTATCATCTCACAGCATCTTGGGTTCCTAACACCTAGGGTGAGACAGCACCGAAATAAAACTTTAATGGGATGATGGAAAAGGTTGATTGCTTGTGGAACGGGGGAAAGGTTCAGATGGTAAGAAATCTATTGATGTAAATGAGCATGCTAACTCTCTGCTCAGAACTACAAGAAATTATTAAAAGTAATCAACAGAGTTTGGCTTAGCTTATCATGAAATGATAACAAGCATTTGTTTATGTATTCCTGTGATAAACTAGGAGCAGTGAGAGATGAGGACTGAATGATGTGAGCCTGAGGTAGGATGAAGTCATGACATGATTTTTTTGAGAAGGTATGAATGAGTGAAGCTGATGCAGAAAAATAAAGTTGTTCATTAAATTAACAAAAGTGATGAAGTTTCTTTCTTACCTATACATCTTTAAAATGGGATGATGTTAAATTTATGTCATTTGCACAATTATGTATGCAACATGAACTCTTGCATGATATGGAGAGAGAGAAATGAAAAGAATCATGGATTAGCAGAGTGCTAAGACTTGCAGGGTTCTCATGATTGGTGGTCTTGGTACAATGGATTTTTCACAGTACGTTAGTGCCTCTTTTCTGATTCAAATGACTGAAGCCAAACCAAGAAAATGGAATGGAGGCATCTAAAACTGAGAGGACCCCTGTTTTTTGTACCCCTGTAATTGTCACCTTAACCTCTTCCACCAACTTTTCTGTTCTCTGCTCTGCTAGGGTGAGCAGAATAAAGGGGCCACCAAGTGTTTAGCAGAAGAGTCTCACAGAGACAGTCATTTCCCTCTCATACTGCATTTGTGTATTCTGCACAATAGAACAATTTAAGGAAAAGGAAAAGGAGCAAGAGCAGGAGCAACTGTTCACACACTTGCTTAGGCTCGGATTTCTATTTCATGGATTTGAGTACTACGCTACAAATTTGGTAAAAATGTGTTAGATGGCAACAAAGGTGAGTGAAGAACTGGGATGAGATAGGCAAGGCTGGGTGTTATGAAGACTTTGAAGCTCTAAGGCAATTAAGATACGTAGAAGAAAATTGCAAGAGAGATAAATGAAAGGCAAGAGGAAAAAGATAACTGTAACAACTGGGCCTACCAACAGCACAGATAAATTAAAACAAAACATGGGATACAACTGTGAGAAAAGGAGTCCAATGGTTATTTGCAGGGTAGAAAGGGTCAAGGTGGGAGGACTGTGGTGTTACAGGAGGGGGAGGGGGAATCTACTAAAGGATCTTGTCAAGATATCACTGGATTATGTATTACAACACAGCCCTTTGGTGATGTGATCTACTCGACTGAGCCCAAATGTAAGAAATCTGACAAGGCTTTCATCCTCTATTGAAGCAAAAGAAACCTCTTGGAAAGACTACAAGTTACAGATTTCAACACATGTATAATGCTCAGTTATCACTACCTCTCATAGATAGGGCTCTTGCTACTACTTACAAAACATACATGCAGACATTCATGTGATGGTGAAATTGGCCTCGCTGTACTTACTATATACCCTGCAGAGCATGGAATCTTATAAGGATCAATTTATGGCAATTTCATTGACATATCTAAACCAGCAATAGGTTGGGGAATCAGAAGTAATATTCCTAAAATATGGTACAACATAATCTTGCAATAAACTCTGGTTATAACTATCTGAATATAGTAACACAACATATTCCACATGGGGGACTAACACTATCTGTTAAAATGTTTATTACCTACACTTTATTCCTTAAATCATTGCAGTACTATCTATACCAAGTTATTTAGAGTTCATCTAGGGCATTTGTTAGAATTAGACTCCCATTAAATTTTTCTGATGCAAGTTATTAGCAACCATTTACCATCCTGCTCTTTCAAGTAATTCTTTTATATTTTCAACAACACAAAAAATACCCCTCCAACAAGAGTCTCCTTTATAAAGTCTTTTGGTCTGAACAGAACATATAAGCAGACAACCGTAATAATGGCTACCCTATGGTCTATGCCACTCCTCTCGTCACAGGTATAAGTCGACCAGGAGATTCACCATCACTCTTCAAACTCCCTGTAAGACAAGGAATGAGTATATGGGCATGCCTATTTTGTTACAAATGGGTAATCACAACCTCTCAGACAAAAGGTAACCAGAATGAAAATTTAGAATAGATCACAGTAATGTGACTCAATCTCAGAAAAAAAAAGACAAGGCAAACATTCCCTACAACCTATGCAGATCAACAAATTATAGGAAATATCAATATGACCAAAATTTGGAAATTTATGCCTCTCATTCCTTTCATTTCTCACCATCACCTATATACATATATACTATATTGCTGAAATCTTGGTATAAAATGAGATGCTAAATAAGCCCGGGTGGGAATATTTGAACTCTTGGTTTACCTGTTTGATGCATCGAGTGCTATGCTTGCCTCCCATTCACAAACAATTAAGCTCACTTACACAGCTAACACCACAGTCAACTTATAAACAACACCTACAAGAATGGGAAGAGTAAAAGTTTCTTGATATGGCCCATAGCTGCATAGAAGGTATAATTCATCTGATACATTTAAGTAGATTCACACAACTTCACACTTTTTAGCATGCAAACTTCCCCATATGATGGCAAACAGACATGCCCACAGACCAAAGTTGTTTTCAATGCACTGGTTGTGTAAATGCCAAAATCAGATGACTTCAGTTATACTTGCATGATGCCCTACTACATCAATTTATTAACTTTTAAGGTAGATAATTTGCTATATGAACTGCACTGGTTCAAATCAACTTCCACTTTTTCTTCATACATGGAAGTCTAAAACATCTGTTAAGCTTTACAATGCCACATATTTGCATGGTCAAACCATATATCAAATAATTTCTAAGGTATTACCAAGTCCTGACAGGATTATTTACCTGAAATCTCTTTTTTAAAATATCATAAAATCTATCACTGTACATCATCACATCATCGGAATAGGTATGATTAATAATTTTCTGTACATGAAAGAAAAAAAAAATAAAATAAAACATCTAAAGTACTGTGAGTTATGAGTAGGGTACAACCTATTTCATAAATTCCCATGACGCTTTATATTTCTGAAACATCTGGCATAGACAACTGACTTTAAGTTAGTTTTAAAAGAAAAATAAATAAATGAAAAATGATAACAATGAACCTTGTCTCATGTGTTCCACTTTGGCTTCTGATATGGGAGCAAAAGTCAAGTCTATTTTCCATTTATTTATCTACCTAAACAATCTACTAATCCATTAGAAGTTTCCTAAATCATCAATTAATTACATCTCCTTCAAAATATCAGGCAAGTGAACTAACATTAGACAAAAAAAAAAAAAGAGAGAAAAAAATAATAAAAAATTAAATAAGAATAAAAAATAAAAATCCTGAGTTGCGATGGATTTTTCCAAGTCCTGATGGGATATTTCGGCACCATTTTCACACATGGCCGCTGTGCAAGGCGGCTTGGAGCCCTAACTAAAAATGGCCTCATAGAAGTGCCATCATAATCATCCTCAGTGATTCTTTATTTCCACCTATTATTTTTTTTAACTTTTTTTTTTTTTGTAACTTTTATTTTTTTATTTTTATAATTATTTCATTCTGCTTTCTCTTTTCTTTTCAAACTTCCTTTTATCTTTGAAAAAAATTATCTCTCTCAGAGTAAGATCATAATCTAACTGGTGGTGGCTGCTAACTCTGGGGACGTTGTGAGATAATCGTCAGCTCGCTTGTGGTCACTCAGTGCCTTGATTGTGTACTGATCATGGGGTAGCTCACTCTTCCTTCGCAGTAAAGGTTTTTCCTTATTGCGCACCTTTTTCAC
>NW_020868870.1:150000-162500 GCF_003789085.1 Penaeus vannamei
AAGCTAATTGTGTAACTAAATGAAAATCTTAGATCCACATCTTAATAAAACAGAAGAGCAGTGTTAAACTCCCTGTGCAGGGTCTGTGCTAACTTTGCACACATACAGACACGCACAGAGACAAATTGGTACAAGCCCCATCCATGGGTACAAAGGAATATATTCAGTAGTAAATTGGAAAACTGTAAAAATTACTTATAGTTCAAAAAGCAAAATACAGGCTTTTACAAACAAGGTATCCAAAGTCTGAATGACCAGCATACAGATATTAAATAAAAACCCAAAATTCACAATGGACACTAATCATTTCACAAAATCTAGAATCAAGATGCAGAATAACAGGTTAGAAAATATAATGAAAACATTGGTTTCATAGTAACAAATGTATTGATCCTATATATAGGAAACAAAATTAGAAAGGAAGCTATTATAGTACATCCAACAACATCTGGATAAATGCAAGAACACCATAGATGGCAACATGTTTGGCTGATGGCACTGACCAGCTGATTTCTGCTATTTTTTTGTTCAGCTGTAATCTGAATATGTCAACTGTTATTTATATTTATATTTGCATCATATGATCTATGACTGCTCCTCAAAGATTTTAACAAGAAAAGTACTTCTGCTCTTTAAACCAATGTCAATGTAAGCTTCACTTGCTAACTGGACAATGTGCTAAGTGCAGTTTTTAGACAGCCACTCAAAGGAAAAATCACAAGCATGGGGAACATATAATTCTCCCATCCTCTTCGAGTTTGGCTGCAGCATATACAATTGTCCAGTGAACTTTAGCCTACTTCTCAGGGGCTGTAGCTCCAAATTCACTGTAATAATAGCAAAACAAGCTAACAAATATTTAGTATACACACTTTAGAGGAGGTTCAACAGACACAGTATGGGTGTACATGTCACCCTAAAAGGAATCACCACCCTTTGGCAAGAAGTTAAACATCTTTTGAATGAGTAAATAGTTGAACTTCCATATAGAAACTCACACATTGTTATCATATAATAATGCAAACTCAGATCTAGTTTAGATTACTAACAAAGATTCTCAATACCTATACTAGAAAAGCTATTGAAAATACTTATTAAGGCAAAGGTATGTATAAATCAACGAAGCCAAATTAACATCATCAGCCAATCGACTAAGCATGTTGCCATCTAAGGTGTCCCTACATACATTACATTTGTCATTGGATGTTAAAAACCACATTGATGCAACTTCTGATAAAGAGCAGAGGAGCTCAAAGGGTAAAAGGCTAGTACTGAAAATACCTTAGTGCAGGCATTGCTCCTGTGTTACTACTTACCTCTGTGGATTCTCCTCCAATGCTATAAGAACTGAAATCTGAATCATTATCATCCTGCGGAGAGGTGATAAAAGAAGAACTATACAGGTCATTACTCTCTGATGAGAATTTGTCGAACAGTGGATTTTGTACCGCCAGATCTTCTATGTGTTGCCATGCTTCTTCACGTTCCCGTAACTTCTCCTTCTCTCTACACAGGGATAAGAAATAATAATTACAATTTTGTCTGAAATCAATATCAAGCTGTTTACCTATTTTACATATCTTTAAAAAATATTTCATATCTTAAAAAAATGAAAATAAAATATCTTATATTAACCTTATGAAGGTGCCAAAAAATTTTGTGATGTAATATTACACAACAGTTTAGACTTTGTGGTTAGGCCTAAGCGGTGTACAGCATACCTGTCACTGAAAGGTTAACTAGGTCTTTTCCATTTTTTGTGGAATAGTTAATAATAATGCTCTTGTAACTTACTTCTGTCGTTCTGCTTTGTATTGTTGTGTGCACTCATCAAACAGCTTCTGATTCATTTCCATAAACAGTTTAAGAGCGTTGTATATTAATCCATGTATAGTCCTGGAATAAATGCATAAAGTCAAGTTCCTCTACATTAAAGACACAAGTAGCAGTCCAAGTCTACTTAATCTAATTTGCAGTTTTCATCAGTTAAAACACGCACACACACAGACAGACACACACACACACACACACACACACACACACACACACACACACACACACACACACACACACACACACACACACACACACACACACACACACACACACACATATACACACACACACACACACAACACAACACACCACACACACACACACACACACACACACACACACACACACACACACACACACACACACACACACACACACACACACACACACACACACACACTTGCACTGCACTTGCACTTGCACTTGCACTTGCACTCGCACTCGCACTCGCACTCGCACTCGCACTCGCACTCGCACTCGCACTCGCACTCGCACTCGCACTCGCACTCGCACACTCTCTCTCTCGTACGTGCATAAATCATTATGTATGTACGGATACTGTTGAAAACAGTAATCAATTTCATCTAATATCAACAAGGTCAAAATATAAATAAACAACATATGAATGTTTAACTATCTATATATAGGTTTTAGAACTTACTTGTTCCAGTGTGACTTGGAATTCTTATAAAGTGCTGGAAACATGATAGGGAGAATGGTTTGCGCATTGTCACTGATTAATGACAATATATATTCATTATTCCAATAGTAGAGAGCTCTTTCTGCAACCTGAAAAGGGGTAGATAAAGAAAATGAAGATATGGAAATTTGCAATCGTTCTTTTGGCTTTCTCTCTCCATACCTAATTGTCTTAACAAACTGCCAAAACAGACAAATCGTAGGACTTACTTGAAAGTGTGGTGAAGATACACATTTAGACAGTTGGCGAAACAATGGAACCATCACCTTCACAAATTCATTTGGTTCAATCACATCCAAAATTTCTTCTAACTCATTTAAGAACATCACCTGCAAAAAATGGTTGACATATACTTCACAGAAAATTACACTGTGTAATGTATCAGTTGGTAGATGAGAAAAGAGCATAATCACACTCTTTCTCAGAGTCTGATCTAAAAACTAATACAAAATTCAGAAAAATTACAAGAACAATTTCAAATTTTCTGGATCATGGCATGGACCTGCCATTACTATTTAATGGCATTATCTGTTGTTTCTGAGTAATTTCAAACCAGGTGTTCCTATTTGTCTTATGAGCATTTTCATTACAATATACTGACATCTCATCCAGTCAATGCATTTGTATATATAGGAGTAGATGAATGTACCAACTGGAAATTACTAAACTGAATCATAAATTGTAGCCAGAGCACCAAACAAGTGAAGAATGCAGTGGGGAGGTCAGGAAAACCCAAGGCCGGGTTGAATAGCAGCGAGGATGAGAAGGGATGTGGTAAGGGACTTGGGGTGGTGGGCTTTTCACTGATACATAACATTACAAATTTAGGAGTAACAATATCTATGTGGTAAGAAAATCAGTAAATTGCCATTGTTCATTACTAAGGATCTGGTGGAAGCCTATAAATTTTTTACAAGGGTAAGGGACTTAAACAGAAAAAAATTCTTCTGAGATACAACTGTTCAAACTATTCAATGCTCACTTCAACTTTTTCCCACTCAATATGCATCAGCGTTACTGATGTTACTCATAAGCACTCCTCCATTTCCGATTTACTCTTCCCTCTAATCCTTACTGGCCACAGGAGCAGCGTATTGTCGTATCAGCAATTCAAATCAGCCCAATTCCCAACAAAAAACAAAGTCTCATATTGTGCCATGAACACTTTCCTAACCATTTGCCCATGGTTTTCCAATTCTATATACATTTAAAGCACTTTTTTCCAAGATGAATTTTGTGTGAAATGGGCCATATTTAGATAAAGAATTTTACATCACCAATGATGACCAAGCACCCTTAATGAATTTATCAAATCTCCAGTTTTCTGCCACCTTCCAGTTCCTAATAATGCTGGAAAACTGACTGTGAATCTTTATAAACTCCTACTCAGAAATAACTGAATAACATTTAAATAAAACTGTCTCCCAATTACAGACACTTTAGTTATATTCAGGTTTCAATGTGCATAAATACTTCATCAGTTTAAATGTACATAAGACTGTTTTAAACTTTAATCAAACTGGCAAATATACATCTGAAATTACCAATCTTAGAATAGGGGGTAATGATGCTTTACAATGGTTACTATAGCAAAACACTTATTTTATTCATCAATGAATTTCCAAACTAATGACTTACTTATAAACATAAACTGGAACTTGCATATAAATAACTTTACAGTACTTTTTCCTTCTAGTCTATTCTGCCATTACAAATTGAGTAAAAGAAAAAAATATATATATATAAAAGAATTTACAGGATTGACAGAACAGTGGATAAAAAATATTCTGCAAAATTATGACATACCTCCTTGGGACTATGGACTTTTGGCCAAAACTTGAGCAGGGAGATGATAACAGGCTCTGTTAATGATGGGTCTTTCTCCAGAAATTGGACAACACAATAGGCCAACTGTGGATGGTACACACTCAAGGACTTAACCTTGTGAAGTGGCAATAGTACTTTCAAGAGGAAAACTTTATGCTCCTCCTTAAGTGGTAGTGCAAACCCATTGATGATACTGCAGGAAACAAAAGTAGGGAACAGGAACCTTTTAGTAACAAATAACCAGTATTGATATTGCATTCAATTTATCAAAACTAATCAGAACAGAACACAAAATAATAAGCCATCAAGACAGAAGTACTTCAATTTCATGATCAATATCATATAGAAAAGGAAACAAACAAACAAACAAATAAACTTACCTTCCTAAAATTTCTAATAACTCTGCCACACCATTATGATGTTCTGTCTCATAAATGAACCTGAAAAACATTAATCATTTAATCACAGATTACACTGGTTAAATGTTAACTAACTTGAATACATTTATCACAAGTATTGTAGACATTATCAAAACAGTATTTCAGTACAAAAATCTTAAAAATCACTTACTTGTAAAATATATTGTTGATTTGCTTGCGGATAAATGCTCTCAAACCTAGGAACTTGCCATATATTCTGTGTAGGGTAGTCTTCAAGAAATCTCTCTCTCTTGGATCTTCAGAATCAAACAGCTCTAATAGCTGGAAAAAGGTAAAAATAGTATCTATATTTTTCTTCATGATTTTCTTAGACACAATAAAGAAAAAAAAATGAAATAGAGAAAATGGTAAGGAAAAGAGGAGAAAGAAGAAAAAAAACAAAGGAAGGAATTAAAAACAATGAAAGAATACAAAGACAAAGGACCATAAGAAAATCAAGGAAAATAAAGACAAAATCTGCACAATATACTGACAGCTATGGAAAACAATCTGAGAAAAGAAAGAGCAAAAGTGGTGACTATGCACTTGAGGAGCCACCTGTCTACAGGCAAATTGAGATGAATAGGAGGAAGAAGAAAGAGAGTAAGAATGAAGAAAGAAAGAAAAAAAACAAGGAAAAGCATTTATACCTGCAGCACAAATTTCTGGTCAATGAAACGTTTGGCGATGGAGGGCTGGAAGTCAGGGCTTTCGAGGAACCTCAGGAAAAACTCATAGACCAGCTGTAGGTGAGGCCACGCAGCTTCTAAAGTAGGTTCATCCTCTTCTGGGTCGAACTCTGCTCCTACGGGAAAGCCAAGTCAGGTCATGGGAGACTTTTTGAACATAAAAGAAAAGGGTGCACAAATTAACTGAAACATAAATAACATAACTAATAAATAATATCAATAAGTGTATTTCCTATTTCCAAGTGTAATAAACTGACTTTCTTTTAAACAATTTGAGAATATATATCTAGTATAGAAAGGGCAAATAAACAAATTATAATAAGAATCAAAACATATGGTCTATTCTACCAAAATGTTTTTTATAGTTTAATTCTTCTTGTTTATATCTTTTGTACTGCATCTTAGTTTATTATGTAAACAAACATAAGCAACATACAAAATAAACTCACATACCAGGAACACATATATACAAAATGTTAACTAAATAATGCACGTGGAAGGAGGTTTAAAAAATATCTTAATAACATAGCTACCCTTACTTCACAATTTCTGAATTAGCCATTGGACAATGAGAATCCACTCTATTATCTCATCATTACCCTCTTAAAAATTTTACCCTCTCCTGTCTAATAAGACATATATAATCAGTGAAAAAGAGATACATATCTCTATTCAACATTTTAGATCTCAATTTATACTTCAATTTCTCGAAACAATTAATCAAAACATTTAGACTGAATTGCTACACCAAAAATATCACTATTTAGCTTATAAAGAAAAGTCCTAACTTAAATCATCCCTGTAAGTTCTACAGGTCTATGAGCTGCAAAACATCCATGGTTAAATTGACATTTAAATAGCACTGCTTTTAAACCATCAGTCCTTACTAAAAATCAACGGGAACATCTTCACCCACCTGTTATCCACAGCCATGCTAATATCATTGTGGACTTCAAAGATACAGGATATTAAACACAAAATCCCTACCAATCACCCATTCATTCTGCTGAATACTGATACTTTTCAAGCAAGAAACAAACTATCACTCACTTCCAATTCTGCAATTCTTACATTATAAACATCCACATTGGATTTTCACAATATCAAGAAACCTAAATTTCTAAATTGAAAACTTTCCTCAAAATGTGAATAGGTCATTCCCAATTCTGCTTCACCCCATTGCTCACCTCCTCTCCTTCCACCTGTAATTTCTTGCAAACCTTACCTGACGGATTGCTAGAAGGGGGCAAGGTTCGGAAAAGATTCCCAGCAAACATTTGAACTACTTCTGGATAGACCGCCTCAGTTATGACCTGCCGCTGAGTCGTGACATACTCCACCATCTCATTTAGCGCTGCTCGTTTTACTTCCTTCCATTTCAGGTCACTGAGGGGGTCCGATACAAAATCAAAGAGCACCCCACATTGCCGGATCTTCTGGATGAAGAGCTCTTCCCTCTCATTTGGCTGGGCATCTGAAGTGCAAGTTTCATTCAGTTTTGAAAGGGGGAAAAAAAAAAGTTTACATTCTTGGAAGAATAAATTTACAGAAAATCCTTGTACTTTTTAACTCCAAAGAAAAATGCACTAAATACTAATCTATGTGTAAATGAAACATTCACATCAAATCCAAAGTAAAAATGTAAAAGGTGATTTATAAACAAATTAAAAACAGCTCCAAAAGAATATAGAGCTGTTTATCTTTCTTATAAGAACTAATCACATGTAAATCATTCAAATCTTCTTTTCACAATGTTCTGTATATTTAACCTCATTGAATACCAATGAATTTCACCTAACAAATACAACATTTTATTTATTCATCCTAAATTCTGAAACATCATTATGTTCAGAATATCATAAACTTTTCCTCGCAATATAAGTAATTTCAGGTTCTCCTAATTCTACACTTTCTGCATTTCTGAGTTTTTTAGTCTCTATTACCAAAAAATACTCAATTCTCATTGTCTCCTTGGGTAACAAAAATATTGTATAAATATACATATTGCATATTCTTCTCTAATGAAGTCAATCAATTTAAGATTGAACTGAAAGTCTCAAGAGTTTATGAAGATGACCAAAAAACAAAAGCCAACCTCCTTTATCTGCAATGTGAATCTAAACCAAAATTAAGAGAGCCAAATCTTACCTCTGAGTAATGGCAGCTTTTGTAATTCTCTGTTCTTGGGGATGTTGAAGCGTGACGATGACTGCCGCTTGTCCTTCTTTATAAGAGGAGCCCCAGGGCCAAATTTTATTTTATTAATCTGTGTAGGAGGGGGAACGCCATCCTTAGTGGTGGCAGCGGAGCCCACAGGCCCATCACTGCCACCACCGGCTGGCGGTTTTTGCTTATCATCATCCTTCTGCTCCTGCTGCTGCTGCGGCTCCTGCTGCTGCTGCTGCTGCTGCTGTGGGGGCTGCTGCTGTGATTGCGGCTGCTGCTGCTGAGCATGTTGGTGATATGGTAGAATTTGATGTTGGTGAGGGTGACGGTAGTTGTGGTGGTTGAGGCAGGAACACAGCAGCAAGTTGTTGTAGTTGTGGTGGTTGTTGTTACCATCAGCGGAGCCACGCACGCACAACACCAAGCAACACACACAGAGAGACCAGCAGTTAGTTATAGTGGAAGAGACAACATACAATACTACTTTTAAAGAGAGTCAGTGCAACAAATCTTACTTAAAGTCCATCTTGGTTTTTAGGATGGCACTGGAGGAAACTGTCTGAGGTTACAGAGACATCTGGAACTATGATTTTGTGCCAAGTTGAATTACAGAAATGTTGGCACCTGCAATAAAACTTGAGAGCAAGTAAAGTTCCCTCAGTCTCCCTACAGCACATTGTGACATGGCAAGTCCCCAAGTAAAGTTTTACTATTTTCCCAATGAGACATTCACAAGTAAAGTGAGAATTCATAAACATTATAGTCCTGTTGGTTTGCCATATCACATACACAAGAGCTTTCTCATGCTTTTTTTTTCTAAATATACAAGCAGCAAAAATATGAGTTACAAGAATAATGAAAAGTAAGTCACATGAAATATAGAAAGAAATGTAATAAATATCTGTAGTAGCATATTCAAATATCATTCAAAACACAAAAAGGAAAAATAAAGAGAAAGGAATAAAAATAGATATTTCTTTTTAACCTTTGTCAAAGATAATCATTTACCTACTCTAATAAATTCACAGGTACAATATCTATGCACTTCAGACACATGGGAGCTCTGTCCAGACTTGTAAAATGTTATACCTGTTAAGCATTTCTTCAAAAGGGGGGAAAAGCTATGATTATGACTAAACTGATATCCATGCATATCTAATTTCCCCCAGATTTATGGTCTTGTGAACTCCAAAGGAATCCAAATATCTTACAGCCTCTCAAACTCCTATCATGATAAACAAAATCTGATAGAATACACAAAGTACTAATATTGTCATCATTTCTGATGATTCTAACTATTTCTATTGAATCTTACATTATATCAGAGCACAAAAGTGTACCAAAGTAAACCATATCCAAAATATAATGGCTATTATTTCCTAAGTTTTCTACTAGAATACATATTTTATTTTTCTATTGTTATTGACTTAACAATGACAATTAATATTATTATACTGGTGTTTGAATGAATAATGGTAAATAACCTATAAAAACAGCATGATATCCATAGACAATGAAGAAAAAAAAGAAAATGAAAGTAGACACAAAGGAAATTTCAGAAAAAATGAATGCTTTAGAAACAAAACTGCACATACATTCCTCCTACAAAATACTGAAATTTGCTGGAAAGAAGAGAAAGATAATGAATAAAATATGGAGGAGGAGGAGGAGGAGGAGGAGGAGGAGGAGGAGGAGGAAAAAGGAAGAGAAAGGGAGGGAGGAGGAAAGACAAAGGAAGGAGGAAGATAAAAGAAGTATGGAGGTAGGAGGTGGGAGGTGGGAGGTAGGAAGAGGGAGGTGGGAGGAGGGAGTAGGGAAGAGAAGAAGAAAGAAGCGGCAGAAGGATGGAAAATGGAGGAAAGAGGAGGGAAATGGGAAGAGAGAAGAGGGAGAAGGGAGGAGGAAATGGGAGGGAGGAAAAGGAGGAGGGAGAGGAAGGAAAGAGGAAGAAGGAGGAGGAGGAGGGAGGAGGGAAGAGGAAGAGGAAGAGGAAATGGGGGGGGGAGGGAGAGGAAGAGGAAGATGAGATGGGGGGGGGTGAAGAGGCAGAGGTGAGAGAGAGGAAGAGAGAGGTGAGAGGGAGAAAGAGGAGGAGGTGAGAGGAGAAAGAGGAGGAGGTGAGAGGGAGAAAGAGGAGGTGAGAGGGAGAAAGAGGAGGAGGGGGAGGAAGAGGAAAGGAAAAGAGGGAGGGAGAAGAGGAAAAGGAAAGAGGAGGAGAGGAAGAAGAGGAGGAGAGGAGGAGGAGAAGGAGAAGAAGAAGAAGAAGAAGAAGAGGAGGAGGAGGAGGAGGAGGAGGAGGAGGAGGAGGAGGGAGGAGAGGAGGAGGAAGAGGAAGAGGAAGAGGAAAGAGAAGAGGAGGAGAGGGAGGAGGAGTGGTAGTGGGAAAAGTAAGGAGAGAATGGAGGTAGGTACAGAAAGGGAAGTAGGAGCAGAAAGGAGAAAGGAAGGAAGAAGGCAGAAAAACGAATATAAGAAGTTCTGGGTGGATGAGGATGAGCATATGGATACAGATGAGGTTGGTGAAGGACAATAAGTGGATAAGAATAAAGAGGATAAGGTTATCTAATCTACCATATATAACCAAGAACAACAATCCACATAATGACAACAGTAAATAAAACAAAATGCACCCCTCCTGGTATCATCACAACAAATCCATGAGAATGGCATGCATTGTCACCAAGTTGATCTTACTTACTGTACCCTTACTGTTTCAATCTAAGGCACACCCTTGTTATCAGGCTTCACAATCATGCTGTACAGTATCAAGCTTGCAAATGATCAGATGATCAAATGTGTTATCTCTATCAAACAACAGGTTTTAGCTGAGACTAATCCATCAGGAATGATTTAGTGGTGAAACATGGGTTATGGTTCTTTTGGAACACAGTCAAGAATTAATATCATATCTTACAATTCGACATATCTGGTGCTCCATCCTATAAGAGGATGCTGTACATGCCAGGGGCAATCTAATAAGGACTCCTGCATTCATTTCCTTTCTTTCCTTCAAATAATTAAAGAATCATAACAATTACCCAATCACATATACAGTTATGAAGGATCATTCCTATAATCTTAACATGAGGATTAGAATCAATTACGCTACCTAACCTTCTCTTTCTCCCTTCCTGAACTTTTGTTTATAAACACCATTTAGTATTATTCCATAACTGGTAACTACTAAGCATTCTCGCTAGGAAGACCTTAAAATGGGTATTTGTTATCATTCCACAACACCCAAAAGCCTTTCTTAAATTCTGGGTATGTGTGTACTAATTTACTTTAATTTGAGACCAATCACCAAACAAACAATTAGCCACTGACTGACTGTATATACTCAGAAGAATCTAAAGGACAGTTAACTGGTTATTTATCATTATTAGTTAATCTACAAGTAATTAAGTTTCTTATGGCATATTTACATAGTTTTGTGCTTAACCTTTAGAGCAATAGGAAAATATCATCCAGGAACCCATACAGGTTCAGCCTTTTACACACTAAGATACCTAGCACTGAGGCACTCCTACAAATACATATTTCATCTGGGACCAGACAACTGAGATTCAGTAACAAAACTATTAAGTGACTATCCATAGACACATTTAGAAACATGTCAACCCTGTCTATAGACTGTCTAGAAAATGTTGCAAAAGTTTTTTAGACTTCTGTACAACTTTGTTGCTGGAATATCAAGTGACTGTCTCCTATATTGAGAGGAGTCAAGATAAAATTGAAATCCTGTCACTGTACTATTACTCAACAGTTCTGTGCCTGTCAAGTGAGTTTCATGAAACAGCTACACAATAGTTCTGCGACAAAGTCACATGGCTTCTGATGGTTAGTGTCTTGGTGTGTATAAAGACAAGGGACTGTCAAGTAATTGTTGCCAAGTCTCTCACTTTTACGAGCAGTTGCAAGACAGCCCGAGATCATGTTGCATGATTTTGTATCCTTGGTGCATATGAAAACAAATTTACAAGAAGTGTTTTCAAAGTCCAGCACACATAAAAATGGTCTGGTAAGACTTATTACCTAATAACTAACTATATAGCTGCCATATTCTGTCTGTCTAGATATTTTAGACATTAGATAACAAGGTAAGCATAAAGTTTTCCTTGACTAAATTGCCATTAGCTGGCCTACTACACTGCAATGTAGGGAATGTACTCAAATTGCTGTATTTTACAGAATTATAACTTGCATAGGAAAGTAAAAGTGAAAGTTAAGGGGGGGGGGGGAAATAATAATAATAATAATTAAGAAAAAAATAAAAAACTGATGTCAAAACAAACAAATTTGCAAAATGTCTGCATATAAATGACAAGTGTCTGCAATGAGAAAAAAGGTTTGGCAGAACTGCACTCGCTCAGCTGGCCAGGAGCCTGGCTGTCTGGCTCATGTTTGACATCACAGCCACCTGTGAGAGGATTTCCCAGGCTGGGTGTCATATACTAAATGTAGGAGTAAGGCATTTTCTTGTCAACCTCCTTGTCTTCTGTACCATGAAGAATGTATTTAGAATAATTAGAAAACAATTTTGCCCACCTCGAGAGGCTATTTTTCTATCTAGTGTCAAGCTCTAAGGTTATGACCCTATACATTGTGAAATGTATCATCACATTTTTATAAAATGGTTTTAAAAAGGTAAATAGGCCATAATCAAGTAAAGGAAAACAAATAGAAAAAATAAATTATCATCTAAGCTGTACAGAGCTAAATAGCCAAAGGTGTAATCCTATGTAAGACCAGCTATTATGTATAAAAAATGGAAGTATGTAATGTAGAAGAATACAAAAACATTTATCCATTTTGTGAAAAAAATATAAATATAAACTTTACCTTAATAAGTAATAAAAAGAA
>NW_020868871.1:0-5000 GCF_003789085.1 Penaeus vannamei
ATTCATCTATATATACTATATAGAGAGAGAGAAAGAGGAGCGAGAGGCGAGAGAGAGAGCGAGAGGGCTACTATAACTACAATAAAAGGACAAAGACCAGCTAAGATTCTTCGATTATCACTTTGCCAATTTCATGCCCTCCTTTCGCCTTTCCTCTTCCGTTCCCCCCCCACCGGTCTTCTCTCTTTTATGTCTTCTTCATTTTCTTATTACACACTTCTCTTTCTTCTTCTTCTTCGTGCCTACTGTTTTACCTGCGTGATCTCCATACCTCCTTCTCTTTACTTCTATTTCCTCTCTTCCTCCTCTTCCTTTTCGCTCTCCCCTTCCTTTTCTCATACATTTTTTCTCATCTTCCCTTCCTCCTCTCCATCCTTTCTTTCTTCTTCCTATCTTCCTCCTCCACTCTTTTCTCCTCATTCTCCTTTCCCATTCTCTCTTTCTTCCATCCTTCCAACCTTCCCTTCGTCCTCCTTTCTCCTCCCCCCCTCTTCTCTTCCCTCCTCCTTCCTCCTCTCCTCCCTCCTCATCCTGTCCTTTCATCCTCTCTCCTCACTCCTTTTCTCCTCTTCCTCCTTCTATCTTCTCCTTTCCTCCTTCTTCTTCTCCTCCCCTCCTTCCTCTTCTTCTCTCCCTCCCCTCCGCCTATCCTTCCATCCTCACTCCTCCTTATCCTTCCCTCCTCCTCTCACACCCTTTCTTCCCTCCCTCCTTCCTCCTCTTCCCCTCCCTTCCCTCCTTCCTTCCCCCCTCTTCTCCTCCTCCCCTCCCCTCTTCCCCTTCCTCTCCCTTCTTCCCCCTCCCCTCCTCTATCCTTCCCTCCCCTCCCTTCCTCCTATCCTTCCATTCCTCCTTCCCCATTCATCCTACCTCCCCTTTAGTCTCCTTTCCTGGCAAGAGGATCACAGGAGGCAGATGGGACGTGAGTGAATATGCAGAGGATGCTTTTGAATGGCCGTATGAATGGACAATACATGTACGTGTCTGTGTTCATGTACGTATGTGTGCTTTTGTGTCTGTTTGGGTGTCTGTGCGTGTGTGTTTGTGTAGGTGTATGTTTGAGTGTCTCCGCGTGTGTGTTTGTGTATGTTTGAGTGTCTGCGTGTGTGTGTTTGTGTGCGTGTACGTTTGAGTGTCTGCGCGTATGTGTCTGTTGAAGTTTGATTGCGTGTGTGTGTGTTTTGGTGTATGTCTATGTTGAGTATGTGTGTACTTTTGTGTATGTGTCTGTTGAGTGTCTTCGCGAGTGCTTTGTGTATGTATGTTAGAGTATTTGTTTGCGTTTGTGCATGTGTATGTTTATATTTACGTATTAGTTTGATATTGAATTTTTAAGACAGTTTTAAGTGTGGCAAAGCGGGCGCGAACACTGGTTTACAGCAATGAATAAGGACAAATAATCATATTGTATCGGAATCCATTAATTTGGCTTTAATCTCATATCTGAATGCTTATCGATGCGAGGATGATTACTAAAATTATTCCCAATAAGTTATGTATGTTATATATATATATATATATATATATATATATATATATATATATATATATATATATATATATATATATATATATATATATATATATATATATATATATATATATATATATATATATATATATATATAATATATATATATATATATATAACATACACACACACAACACACACACACACACACACACACACACACACACACACACACACACACACACACACACACACACACACAACACACACACACACACACACACACACACACACACACACACAACACACACACACACAAACACACATACACACACATACACACACACACATATATGTATGTATGTATTCATGTATATATATGTACACACACACACATATATATGTATGTAATATACATATATATATGCACACACACACACACACATACATATGTATATATTTGCATGTAAATATATAAAACGCTTTGACTTCAGATATCAGATGTCTCCTTTTCCTCCTTCTTCCTAGGTGCTTATAACCCTTATAATCCTCGCTTTCACATGCTACAGCTTCCTCAATTCATACAAAACCCAAAGATACACTAAACATGACACTGAAAGACTTTACAAAGCAAGATACGGGATTGAAACCTTTTAATCAGACTTTTATCTGAACAACATATCCAATCATATACAAACCCTCTTTTTATTCGTCTTTCCAAACTAGCAACATCTACTTCTAAACGAATAATGAATAAAATTCCTTTTTAGCAGTTTTCACACTGATAATCTCTCTCCCTTTATCACCCTCCTTCTCGTGCTATCCTTTAAGAATATTGATAGACCTAACGCCCTTCTCGCCGTCAGAGGCATGTAGTTTGTCTATGCAAGCGGCGTGAACAAGAAATTCTTTTCACATGGTAATTTCCATACACGAGAGAGAGAGAGAGAGAGAGAGAGAGAGAGGAGAGGGAGGGAGGGACGGGAGAGAGGAGAGAGAGTAGAGGGAGAGGGAGAGGGGAGAGAGGGAGAGGGAGAGGGAGAGGGAGAGGGAGAGAGAGAAGAGAGAGAGAGAGAGAGAGAGAGAGAGAGAGAGAGAGAGAGAGAGAGAGAGAGAGAGAGAGAGAGAGAGAGAACCAGATAGATAGATAGGTAGATAGATAGATAGAGACTCTGCATGTGTTTGTGTTTGTGTGTTTATGTGTGTGTGTGTGTGTGTGTGTGTGTGTTTGGAGAAGGAGAGAGAGAGAAAGAGAGAAAGAGAGAGAGAGAGAGAGAGTGACTGACTGGGCTTGCATGTATACAAGTAGCGTTTACTATGTTATTTGACTATGCATATTTCAGTATAATTCTGCTTCAATATTTTGTCTCGTCTTCGATCACTGAAAAAAAGTGGGAAATGGCAGCCTCTGGCCCTTTTCCTTACTCAATTTAGGCCTAAGATATGTAAATCTTAGGTATTGCTTTCATGAATAATAATGTTCGGTTTATGTTTTTTTATCACGTGCACATATAAATATCATAATCAGTAAAAGTATCTTAGAAATAACATTAGAGTTAAAGAAAAACAATATATAAATAATCTATATATTCGACCATTGATTCTATTTCCTTTGGTCTGATAACTGGAAAAAAATATGCTATTGATTCCCAGCACATTGTGAGAGTGATAAATGGTGATATTTTTGAAAACTGAAAGGAATTCAGGGGAATGTCAGCACAGATATTGATGCCATAAACATAGAGTTGGCTCAAATTCATTCAGTGTTTAATAACCGTTTTCCTTTCCGTTTATAACCGAGAGCGAATTATCAGGATTATTATTTTTTTTTATTGTTCTTTTCCTTTCTTTTTTTGTTTCTTTTATTTAATCCACTGATCAAACTCGTGTAACATTCCTTATTGTCTAATATGCAAAGGTTTTAATAAAATCACGATTTTATGTATATTCATTATATGTAAAAAAAAAAGAAAGAAAGAAAAAAAATATATATATAAATAAATAATAAAATAAAATAAACTGAAAATAAAAAATTAAAATAAATAAAAGAAAGGAAAAATAAGAAAATAAAAATAAAAATATATACATATATGTATACGTGTGTGTGTATGTATGTATATGTATAGATTTGTGTGTGTGTGTGTACTATTTGCTTCATCTAAATTTATTTCGTATTTGATTGCTCTTGACATCCAGTTGTGGCATTCCTGTTGGAAACCTTTGATAAACATACGCCGTGTTATCCTTTCTCGACGAATTTACCTTACAGTGCTTAGATCCTCGAGAGGGGAGAGGAATTGGTCTGCATCTTATCTCTCGCAAACAATTAGAACAACAAACACACGATGAGTCTGCGTCACGGGAGAGCCGCAGCAGGGTCTCCTCCAGCGATTTTGGCCCCAAGAGCCTCTCTGCTGCGCCCCCCCCCCCGAGGACTCCATCAGAAGAACATCTACCTTCTTCTTGGCTCCACTTCCTCCTTCCTCCGTTGAAGGGAATTCCAAGAAGGGAGGTGTATGATGTTCCGTTGACAGCGTTGGTCACATCATCTGCATCGGATGTATTGGTCAAATTTTCCCTCTCTGTCAGAATGGAAAATGAGTCGATGTCATCCATTCCTGACAGTGCATTACGTGTTTAATAGACGCGGGATCAAATATTCACAAAGTGAATTAAATAACGGCGATGAAATGAATAGTCGTAAATCAATATACGACTCATTAATGGACCATGACAGCGAGTTCAGCAAAAAAGCATATCATGAATTTCCATGAGCCAATAAACGCAGTCATACGCGCAGAAATGCAGTTACGCCGACACACACGCACACGCATTTCCACTTACCTTTACCCACACAGAGAAGCAAGGAAATATAAAAGCAAATCTTTGTCCGATGTTTGTCGTGGTGAAATAGGGTCCGGGGGTGGGGTGGGGGTGGAGGTGGGGGGGGGGATATCAAAGTATCTGCTCAGAAGCGCAAAAAGGCAAAAGAGGTTTACCAATGAATAAGGAAGGAAGGAGGAAGGAGGATGAAGGAGGAGAGGATTGAGAAAATGAGGGACGATTGGAGACGAAAGGAGAGGAGAGAAGAGGGGAGGAGAGGAGAGGAGAGGAGAAGGAGAGGAGAAGGAGAAGGAGAGGAGAGGAGAGGAGAGGAGGGAGAGGAAGAGGAAGGAGAGAAAGGACAGGAGAGGAGGGGAGGGATTGAGGAAATGAGGGACGATTGGAGAGGAGAGGAAAGGAGAGGAGAGAGAGGAGAGGAAATGAGAGGAGAGGAGAGGGGAGGAGATGAGATGAGAGGAGAGGAGAGGAGATGAGAAGGAGGAAAGGAGAGAAGAGGAGAGGGAGAGGGGAGAAGATTGAGAATGAAGAGGAGAGGAGAGAGGAGATGAGAGGAGAGGAAAGGAGAGGAGAGGAGAGGAGAGGAGGAAAGGATGGAAGGAGGGAACACAGAAGAAGGAAAAAGCAAGAGAAGGAAGAAAGAGGGAGGTAATAGAGAAGAAAAGAAAGACGGCAAAAGGAGATGAAG